>KZ308180.1:1655344-1814588 GCA_000376725.2 Ladona fulva | reverse complement strand
TTTATTTATTATATTTCTATGAATTGACTGTTATAGGTGCAAGTAGATTTATTGATTTTCAATTACTTTGGCAACATACACACCTGTTTTGGTTCTCCAAGAATCCTCTTCAAGAGCAGCAAGAAGAGAAGGAAGAACAAGTTTGACACCATGGGCAGACAATTTGCTCATCACCACTCTTGCAGTGTCATCAGTTGCTTCACGCACATACTGACTGCCATCACCAAAACACAACAGCAAATGTGGGAGCACGTGCACAATGTATGGCTCAAAAAGACGTCCTAACATGGTGCAAAGCATTTCAAAGGCAAATAAAGCTCCTACAAAGAAAAGAAAATACATCTTTAACTAAAATGCTTAGGAACTATGAAAGTTTATATTTTCCAAAAAGATAAATTTATCAAAAATTATTTATTTTACTTTTAATGAATTTTTATTTCTTATGGTAAATTTTCATTTGAAACAGATGATTACCCTGAAAGTGAAGCTGAGATAAATAAATAAAAATGTGTGTTAACTACCATTTATCTTCTTCATACTCCATAATTATAAAACTAACCCTCTCTATGCCTGTAGTTCTTCTTGTCTTGTATTGCATCTGTAAGAGTAGTCATGATATTCAATTGCTTCAATGCCAATATTCCCATTCCCTTCACAAGACCAGCTAAACCATATGCTGCTCCTTTCCTCTCCCCGTACTTCTCTGACTCTAGAAGTTGGTTTAGAAGCTTCTGAACTAAATCAGGAGCATCATCTTTTATGGCAGGAACAAGGGGAGGAAGACAATTGGCCACAGCTTCTTGCACCTTTCAAGGAATAGGAGAATTACTACAATTTGCTCAAATCCTAAAATGTTTTGGCTTCTTTTCAATAAAAAGATTAGAAAACAGCAAATACATATTAGAAACAAGAATTACATTTCTTGCACCTATAGCAGATTTTGTTATTTTTTATTTTGTTTGTCCAAACTAAAGCCAATATAAAGACATTGAATAGCCTGTCCTTCAATGACCTATTGCTGTTATTACTACTACTACATTTACCACCACCAGGCCAATGTATCTTCAAGTCATCTAATTTATAAGAATCACATAACTTTTTTCATCGACATGCTTTAATTTTGGATTGATTTTTGAGCTTTGAAAGAATACCTTTCATAATTTCAAAGTACAAACGAAAATGAAAAAATGAAAACGATGAAAATAAAAAAATGAAAACATTGCATTTACAATTTTAGACACAAGGCCTTTGTTGACTGAAACCTAAAGTATTGGTACCCATAAACTGGAATCTTAGCTACCAGGGAATGAAACAAAAACCTAAGAAAGAATCAGATTATAACATGAGAGTCCATGGAAAATCCAATGAAAAATGCTAAAGATAATTTAAGCGAAGAGGGGGGTTTTACTGAAGAGAGAAAATTAAGGCTGAGATGAGGTCAGAAATAAAGAAGAGCTGGATTATTAAAAAGAAGTTGAAGATAAGATGCAAGGATAGAAGTAGGAGATGGAGAAGAGGAATGTTTGTGGCAGTAGTATTTAGAAGATGCAATGAAGGAAAATAAGCCATTAAAGAATTTATGAAGACATGGACTTTCTGAGAGGTGACATCTCATGATGCTGATCTAACAACACAGTGCAATTTCCTAAACATTACATAGCATACATATTATTCATGGATCAAATGTTTGTATCATTTGAAGTGATTAGTTTTACAAAGCAAGAATCAACAGTATTAAAAAATTACCTGCTGAGATGGTGTTGAGAGTGCATCAATGAGTCTAGCCACAATGGGTTTCACTTTCTTGTCGTCTCTATCCAAGTGGCGAGCTAATGAGCCCATCAAGATGACTACAGACTGCCTTACAGCATCAAAACTTCCAGAATCAGGGGCTTTGTCCAAAAATTCTTCAAAAACAGGAAGTAATCCATTTACAGTTTCCTTAGAAAAAGAGAATGTATCTTTTGAATAAGAATTTTTATTTTTAACAGAATAGAGCTAGTACAAAACCAACATTTTTTATTAGACTTAAGAGCAATGCCTACAAATACTAACTTCCAATGTTTGTTAACATGAAGTAAAACAAACAATGATCCCTTACTATTTTGATCTTTTACTGCATTTATGGTGGTTGTAAAATCCAAACTATTTTAAAAAATGAAAACGTTTCTTGCCTTTTCACAGCTCAAAAAAACACATTAGTAATTAAAAGTTTTCTTAAAACAGGAACTCTGCATGAACTCTACTACAGGAAAAAGCAATCCTTTATATATTTTTCTGCCAGCTATAATGTACCAGGCTGCAATAAGGAAAAAAATGTCCCTTGATGGAGGAAAAAAAATGATCCAATGCATAAGGAAACACCAAAAATACTGAGGAAATTATGTTACACCCATATCAGTGTGATATGTCCAATGATCAAACATACCAATGGTTCAGGGTGTTAACTTTTCTATTGCACTTATCAAAACTGCAAATTAAAATATATTCTAATTGCAGTGTCTTAAGTGCTGGGAAAAATATACATAATTTTATTCATAAAATTAAGACTAAAAAGTGCAGGGGTTGAGACCATTTGCACACATTGTCCTTTTCTTCTCTCTTCAGAATTTAAATTCATTTTATAATTCTAACCTTAATAATTTCAAAGAATTTACAATAAGTTAACTCAACTCAAGGGTATTTTTTTACGGAGCAAATACTAAACAAAAAAACTCTTAAGGCCACTAGAGTTGGAAACTTAGTAAGGTATATTTTCCATAGTTCGATACACTAGAGTAATTTAATGGCAAAGAAAACATTCAGGAATACAAGAAAATGAAGTTCTTTTAACTAAATCTATCAAGAAGTACATAAGAGATATACCATAAAGGAAATCACTCTTTGCAAGTAGAGTTGGTTTCACCCACCAGGACAGATTCACAGCAAACTGTGTGATTGGGAAATTCCAAATTTATATCAAACATGTTTCCCATAACTTAAAATAGCACAAAAATATCAAATATAAAGAAAAAATCAAAATCACCTTTCCATGATGATCAACTGTAGCAAGAGCAGCAGCTAACATGTTTTTACGCACTTCAGGGCTCCTATCACCAAGACCAGTGCTAACAAAGAATGTCACAAGATGAGATACAGACTTAGGTGTCAGTAGAGGAGCTAAACATGCTAAAGCTAACGCCACACCACTGCGGGGCTCCCATGTGTCAATAGGCTGTTCAACGACACGTCCAAATGCATCAAGTTTTGGAGGAAGCATCTGAAAGATCATGAGAATTACATTAAGCTGTAAAAGTAACTTAAATGACATCATTATTGACACTACATGTACACATAATTGATTAAAATTAATTACAGATGTGATTGCTTAATCATAAGCAATTCAGCAGTTTGAGCAGAATATTATACCAAATAAGATTTAAATAATCTAATGAGAGCTTTGATGCTGAAAAATTCATTGGTGTAATACACTTATCCTGAGCAGGAAGTGAAATAAATAATATTTGACTGCATCCAAGAAATAAAAACTTTATCATTACCACTAAATTTTAAATTATTCATTTTACAAAGAGACCTATCCTAAGCGGAACTTCATTAAGGAGAAACCTGTCTTATCTGGAAAAATTTTGGTCCTGGCATGATTTATAGGATTTTAATGTATTTCAACCTCATGAAACTGAAACTGTCTAACATGGAAATGGAATGGATTTCTACATACATGAACCTTTGTTAAGCAGAATACCAAAATATAACCCTTTTTAATGTTCAGCCTCTCAGATCTATTTCTTCATAGCAAAATATTTCCATAACTACATAATTAGCCTCCCTTGCATATTCATCTCAAATTTGCTTTTTCTGTGGGGGACACCCTTTCCCATTTTCCCCTTAT
The DNA here is from genome assembly GCA_000376725.2 of Ladona fulva. NCBI lineage: Eukaryota > Metazoa > Arthropoda > Insecta > Odonata > Libellulidae > Ladona > Ladona fulva. The sequence goes on along the minus strand of KZ308180.1, from coordinate 1,810,699 downwards.
GTTATATTTTCCCCCCTCCTCTAACAAATTTTTGAAGGATGGGCATTATTTTCATTCAATAACCCCCTACACAATAGAGAACATTATTCTTCAGAATTTCATTGATTTACAGAACATCTTTTAAAATGGAGAGAAAAATATCCATTTTGCAACCATTCATGAACAGGGAGTAATGAGATCACTATAAATGCTTGATGCAATCCTTAATGCCTGCTATTGATTCTGCATTCACAGTGCCAGATGTGCTCATGAAGGTACTGTATGCCACCATTTGGATAAACCTTGCCACGAAGTAAATACATTCAACAACTTGGACAAAGTTTGGCTAAGGCTAGATTTATGCTAGCATAAGACTACAATATTGGCTAGAAAACAAATGCCATTATGCCCTCTAATTGCTATTTCCATGCCTACTGATGTACATATCAATATGAACATGTCCAGAATTAAGACAATCTTAATCAGTTGAAAGACCTGATGAGTAGCAATGTAGGTGTTAAAGAGATGGTAAATTTCAACAACAATATAGTTATTTGTATTGAAAGTAAGATAATGATTGAAAATGCATTAAATAGTACAGAGAGTGAGTCAGGTGAAGAAGTAAACTTATCATCAAATAGTGGCAGAACCATAAACCTGTACTACCTGTAAGTATTACTGAATTTTAAAGATTTGGTCAATGCTAGTTAACATTAAACAGACAAACAGTGAGAAAGAAGTTACACCAAAAGTGCTTCCAAGGGCTACCCTGCCTCCCACTCCACTTTTGCAATGCTAAAGAGACTGGCTGTTTCTCACTACAGCATTAGAAATCTATCACACACCTTAGGGTACAATTACAATGTTAGTACAATATATGTTAGAAATTAAATGTTTTACTTACTGCAAGCTTCTCCCTATAGATGACTAGTAGCTGCTCAAGTATTCCAGGTACAGCCGATGGATCACTTTCCAATAGAGCAGCAAGAGCCTGAGCAGCAGCCTCTTGAATTACCCCAACCGGATGAATGACATCATTCAAAATTTCACTACAGAGGGCAACATTTGCTTCTAAATTGGCAGTCTTCCAAAGTTTTTCAGCTAATGCCCTGAAATGCAACAGTTTCATCAAAACTTAACTGCGATATTCAAACAAAAAGCATGATAATACATACCATAATCATGCCTTTTCTTAAACTGTATAAACACATATAAAATATGCAGACTGGGTAAACAACATAAAATATTAGTGCGACTTTTCTATATCAATAAGAGGAAACTGAAAAGTTATTTTGAATATTTTCATTAAGTTGTTCAACATCCTCATTTAAGTAGGTACCTAGTTTTTCAGCACCTTATACCAACATAAACCAATTCATATAAACTGATAAGGGTCTGATAAACTGATGGAATCATAAAAGATGAATTAATTGATATTTTAAAAATAATGAATGAAGAAGATGTTGATGATTACAATTACGTAATTAAAACTGCTGACTCCTACAGGCTGACAAGGCTAACGTAAAGCTTTCAAGTAAAATCAAACGATCAAATTTTTTTATGTGAGCATCTATATTGTAAATAAAGTTCCGAAGTTTCCCCTCAATATTAAAAAGCTCACACTTTCCACAGTATAATGAACAAATAATGAAGGAGAATAAATCACCAACATTAAGGTCATTTTCTTTTTAATTATTATTTGACTTTTATAATTTATATAATGGGTCACTACACATTTTACTACTATTTCCTTGATAAAAGATATGAAAGAAATGAAGATGAATCCGTAAATTAGAGAATTACCCATTATGATGTATAGGTTTATATGTAACATATACACATTACAACAAAAATCCCTACTCCATAAGCAAACTGCTTGGAACTAACTTGTAATGAATATCTATACTTGCAATATAAATATAGTGCACTCTTTATAACCAGGTCTAATGTTAGGGAGAGGATACATGAATATTCAGAAAACAAGAATAATTCAAAATTTCACTTCAATTTCTTTAGTTCAAAATATGTAAATACACAATTAATTACCATTTGCACATACAGTCAGTTGTTCTCAACAGTGTCATGGATTTATTAAGATATTTCTTCACCTGACCACAGATAAAAACTATTTTCCCACAAATTAGTCATCCGAAGCAAAGAGTGAAAAGGAACCCACCCTCTTATAGACAAGGCAAAGTAGGAGAGAAGAGTAGAGGATTGCAACAAGGATAATGTTAACAGTATTTGCTCCATCAAATGAGGCAAACAATCAGCTAAAGCACATTTCAGTGCAACTGGGGATGGGAAAAATCTGCCTTATGAGTTGTTAGTTTAGGGTCTCAAGCAGTATTTTTTCCGTGTTTTGTATTCAAGGGACCAGAAATGGGGAAAACCATGAATTAGGAGGGATGGCATTCTAAATGAGCCAGTAATCTTTTTACCTGTTCTCTTCTGCAGTATCATATTGAGCAATCCATAATCTCTTCCTAATACGAATCGCTTGCTCATAGTTTTCTTTTAGACTAGGAAGGGCAGCAACCATTGCAGATAGACCCTGAAATAATTATAACAACTTACATTTTAAATCAGAATTATATCATTCATTCATGTGGATTCACCCAAAAGGGGAAGTTAGTATTATAAAACTCTCCAGGAAGAGACCATATGAAATATTTAATTCTTAAATTGAAATGATATACAATTTAGTCAATGCACACACAAATATAAACTTCAAATATGAATAAGAATTAAAGCTTTGAGTCTCAGGCCTACAATTAATGAACATGATACAAGAAGTAGAGCCAACCAATATATATCTAGGAGTGTACTCCCAACAATTCACAATATTGTTATAAAATCAATCCTGTCAATGTGTTATGTAAAGCTGTTATTTATGAATATGCATGATGTAGATTTATCTATCATACTTTCAATTCATCAACTATGACACTTTAGAACTCAGAGTACAACATTTTAAAACATCTTAGTTATTTATTTTTTCTATCACGTCATTGTTGCTGATTTTGCCTTGCTTCATAAGTCCTTTTACATTCATCAAATCTTGTCTATGGACTGTAGACTTTTACATAGTATATATCCCCACTTCAAAAGTACAGTGGATTAGCTGTTGCTTCACTGTTACTTTGATGCCGCATAATCTGTTATGTAAATCAAATGGTACTTGTGTGACTGGTTGCTTGTCTCTCTCTCAATCTACTTATCAATCTTTTCTTCCATAAATCCATTTTAATCTTTAATATTCAAAACACAAATGATAAAACAATACAATACAAAAATAAATGTATGGACCATGTGCTACAGATTCATGAATCTCAATCGCACTAAAGTTTTTGGATTTAATCTGAAATGAAAAATCAGCAGTCCAAAGAAGATGCCTAGAAAAATTTAAAGACATACAATTAGGCTAATCCATACATAGATGAAAAAGATTTTTTTGAAGAAATATTTAAGAATGTCTTATTTTCATAGTTTTGTACTTTTTGAAACAATTGGGAAGGGTTGAGAAATCTCAAACCTTCCACTCTCCATAGTCAACCCTCAAAATGTGTATATAACTTGGAAATTTCCAGCCTACGTACAGGTATGAGCGAAAATAACACAAAAATTGCAGGGTAACATAAGATTTGCACACAACATGTTGCAACACTGTAAAGAGTTGTCCCTCCCCTCCCTCTGATTACAGTATCTAATCCTTTCGCCACCAATTCAGTGTGAATGGTCTAAGCATGGATATCGGCCCCGTTGCTGACACCCATTTAGAAGGACGGACCAAATTTTAAGAAAGACGTTGATGAAAACGTTGCATATATATGATAGCAGCTCTAATGTATGAGTTATAGACATATAGTGCAGATTGGCTGAATTTGCAATTTACAATCGTCAAACTAGTCAAATACACATTTTTGCCACAAAATCAACATTATGGACCTCTGATTCGCTGACTCTCTAACAGAAAGAGAACAGGTGCATGGAGCAGTCATTTTTTCTTACCTACAGTCACTAACATTATCACAAATATGCCCAATATATAGTCTCAGAAAACTGTTCCAAATAGTGACGGCGAACCTTATCTCAGATATTTCACATGAATCTTTAGTAATAACATTACTATTAAAATGAACCTTTGTAACGTTGCGTAAGTGGGATTAGGTATTGAAAGTAATGAAACAGGAAGTTAATGACTTCCTTAATGTTATTAGTGATTATTTTATTATTCGGTGCTGGTAACATTTTCAGTAATATATGTGGATTTTTTCAGGGTATTTTTCATTATTATTGCCTTAATTTTCATTGATACAAAATTTGAAAGTATTTTATTAGTAAATTAATTGAAAGCGAACACCAAAGGAATCTGAGTTAAAACTGCTGACTCCTACAGGCTGACAAGGCTAACGTAAAGCTTTCAAGTAAAATCAAACGATCAAATTTTTTTATGTGAGCATCTATATTGTAAATNTAACTTTCATCGATACAAAATTTGAAAGTGATTTATTAGTAAATTAATTGAAAGCGAACACCAAAGGAATCTGTGATCAATATCAAAAGTAATAAATTCATTCTTTCGGAAATGAGTTCGGATGCAGGTGATCCATGTTACTCCTGATGCGCTGCTTACTTTTGCTAAGCAACTCTCCTTAAGAAACCAATCAACTCTAGATTGAAATAATTAGTTAAGGGAACATAATACATTTTGTGAGTAATTTCTGGGAATGTGAGTGGAAAAAAGTTGTCAATGAAAATATGTTGTTTTAATCGCCTAACCAAATTTTAAGTGTGTGTAAAGTTCTTATCGAGACTATAAATAAGACTCATAAATGCTAAGGAATGAAGGAAGAACTCCGTAGTGCTATGTCGTTCCACCAAGTTCGGCCGAATATGAAAGAATTTAATCATAAACACACTTTCCTTGTCTGCAATTTACATCTTTGATGCACTTTACTCAATTACTTCCTTATTATGTGACACCGATTTATAAACATTGAGCCCAATCGTTCCTTCTTCTTATCTACTTCAAGAATGCAGTAATTTGTAACTCTCGACTTACTGTTCTAGATTCGGAGGCCTTCCTTACGATGTAATAAAAAAAGGTCGTCGAAAGTAAAATTACTTGGGTGGCCATTAAGTTATTGCCTATTTGTGGAATCTCCTAATATACACAATCAAAGCTTCTCACTCTTATCCTAATTGAAGGTGAGAATAGTGGTTAATCTCTGCTTGCTACATTTCTGGAAGAGCCACAACCAACTGTTGTGGTGGTTGGAGTAATTGAAGTTAAAAGTCCTGAGATTTGAAACAACAAAACTTGCCTTTTCTTGAATTTTTGCCCACTTACTTTGTCTGCCCAAACATCCATTAATTAATTCAACATGCCTATGAAGAGCTACGTTTTATTGGTTAGCATTGTGCCCAATACAGCACAATGTTGTGATGTTATTTTATTTTTCCTGATTCCTGATTATCTTTGTGTGTATATTCATTTTGGAATACCAAAGACATGAACAATCTGAGTTTACAAATAGCTTTGTATGCTGCTTCATCTAGTAATGGAATTTTTTCTGGTAACTTATGCTCGTTTGCACACGTTCACTCATATTTTAGCGTCGTTACGTTACATATAGTAACGCCGCGAACTTGTGAAATGTCTTTCCATAGATTGTAGCCCAACATTGAATGAATATTCAATATCGATTATATTGAGATCTTTTTTTAATAGAAATAGGAAGAAGTCTGGAACAATACCCTTAATGCAGCATCCCTGACAGCAGCTGATGCATTCTGTAGTGCAACCAGAAGACAGTCAATCTCTTCAGCGCTTGCACGGGCACACCCACTTTGGGCAGAACCAGAGGCTGCTACATTTAAAAGGGCTGCCATGGCCTGCTGCTGAACTCTACCAATAGTTGCACTACCTATGAAGATTTAATAAATAAAAGAAAAATTTACAAGTTTTGATGAAATAATTAGCATAGTGGAATAATTGGCAAAAAACTCCTAACATAATCTATTTTAAATTATATCCATTCAAAGATATTTTTAGCATTGATTGACCTATTTCTCAATCTCTTGAGTTTCATTGTCATATTAACTAGATTAATTGACTGAAAAAGATAATTTCCACCAGGGTTCTTGTTGTTTATGACTTTTAGTGCTATGGCAATTTTAAAAATAAACATCAGTATAGGGAGCCAAGCCTAACTTAATTTTCAAATAACAATGACTCAATGTCAATTATGTGACACAAAAAATTCAAAAGTTGCTTGTCAACTCACCAATGATCTCTACCAACAATTCTAGCATTTGTCTGCGAGGGAGTAGATTAGGGTGATAGAGATTAATGGGTCCATTTGCTGCACATTTATCTCCTCTCATCTGTGCATGCTCAGAGATTATGCGAAGCTCTGTGGAAATGGGTCCTCCATGTTCACCCATTGCAACCGACTTCAACAGGGCCAATCGCAGAAGGGGAAAACAATAACAAAATGCAGGGGCTGTGAAAGGTCCAGAAATGCCTGTGGTGCCTCCTCCCTTACCCTCGGGAGTGACTGTCCGATGGTGAAGGGAGTTTATTGTTCGAGAGACAGCTGATACCAAATCCTCTTGCTCCCAAGCAGAATCCAAGTCACACTTTGGCTGCAGCAATCGAAGAGTTACATGGGCTATCTGAAGACCTGGGAAATTTTTAAGAATACATCAACCACATCAAAATTGCCATACACATAATCATAGATTTGTGCAGATAAATTTTCACAAAACAGCACTAAAAATGAAGACTAATAGTTTGATACGAAATAAAACAATAGGTGCCTAAATAATGTGTGCAATATGTTATCATATATATAAAAAGCAAATGTCTGTTCGTCCAACTGTCCCCCTATTTATCTCAGAAACGGCTTGACTTAGAGATCGGAAACAACCTGCACTGTGTTTCTATGATGCTGAAACCCCCAGGAAAACTATTCTCATATCTGTAAAGGCCCGGGTTCGAACCCAGGAGCCCATAATACATTTCCATAAGAGATCTACGTAGATTATGTTTTCGTGACTTGCAGAGGTTGTTCCTTTTACAAAATTAAATTAGAAACAATGGTCCTACAAAATTGAGACAAGTGTCACAAGAAATGAAAATAATCATAGAATCTTATTTTAGTCATGAATCATTCATGTAAATTCGAAATTGCGAGAACTTTGATAAAATACATGGAAAATTTGTTAAATTTTTGGAAATATCCCTTTGATGACCAAGGCAATAGTTAAACATTTATTTCATGAGTAATCTCATATAAATGCACGGGGATAATCAGTTAGTATACCTTTCCATAAGAAATGTACGTAAAATAGGTTTTCGTTACCTGCAGAGTTTGTTTCTTTAACAAAATTAAATTAGGAACTATGGTCCTATGAAATTGAGACAAGTGTCTAAAGAAAGGAAAATGATCATAGAATCTTATTATAGTCGTGAATTATCCATATAAATTCGAAATTGTGAGAACTATGATAAAACACACAGAAATATCGTCCGTCCATCTGTCCCACTCCCTATCTCAGAAACAATTAGATTTAGAGACAGTAAACTGCCTTGGATTTCTAATTACTAGAAACCCTCAGCAAACTTGATTTCATACCTGGAAAGACCCGGAGTCAAACCCTGGAGCTAAAAACGTGTTTCCGTAAGATTGCACGTGATTTTTCATTTTCGAGAGTGCAAGGCTTTCTTTCTTCATTGATTAAGATACCTAAATTTGAATGGATTTCCATAAAACTTTGTTCATTCGAAGATTAAATATGCAACCAATCTTATTCTTGTCATGTTTACACATTTTAGTGACCATTTTTTAAGTAATTTTGCTTTTATTTCAAATTTTAATGGAAATTTTCTGCTTTTTCTGCACTCACTATGCCAACCATCATTGTAGCATCAGATGAATAAACAAGCATTAGAAAGAAGGAGTGAGAGAATGACATTCTTTTCTATTTCATTTCTTTAAGCATATGTAGCAACCAAACATTATCTATAGCAACGTAAATACTTACAAATAAATTTCCTGTTACTGAATTTGTTGAGAATATAAAAGTAATATGTTTATGCGATTAAAATGGGGTTTAGTTATTCTCATTGAGTTGAAACATTCTTCCGAATTAAGTTTAAAAAAACTTTTGAAGAATATGAGAAATAATACGAAATTCTTCATATCAATATTTCAAAATTGAAGAATTATTTGCTGAATCCAAAGAGCGTAAGTAAATGTGACAGTTTCAAATCAAAATGACTTCACAGTGTTAGTCAAAAAATGATTAAGGTTTAAGCATATTCAGTCAGAGAATATACCCTGAATGAAGTGGACCTATTCTTCAAGACTTACTATTGCAGCTAACCTTGAGATTGATAACATCAAATACTCTACTGGTTAATTGTGGAATTTCCTGACACCTCAAAGGATATCTTCTCATGAGCAATAAAGAACACGAACCACATGCAAATGAATTCTGAATTTTAATTATCTCCAGGAGAATTACAACCCACGGAACATTTTCAACATGGATGAGATGTTCTATTATCTCTTGCCAAACTCTTTGAGTGCCCCTGTAGCAAGCAGAGATTAACAGTAGTTCTCACCTGCAATTCAGATGGGCTGAAAAGCTTCGAGTGTAGGTGATTGGAAAATCAAAGAGCCCATGCTGTTCTAAACACATTGACCGACCTAAGCTGCCCTGAGGTTACCACGAAAAGGCATGCATCGAAAGGCAATCAAGACTCTTGAAATTCAATTGCCTTATGAAAGTATAGAATAGGAAGTGCTGCTTATGATGGATAATCATGCTGCACATTAATTAGCGAATTGAAGCTCAGCAATGTAAAAGTTTGCTTCTTTCCGGCAACAAAAACAAACTGTCTTCAATCTCTAGATCAGAGAATTATTGCCTTCCTCAAAAAAATACTATGTTTGCTAGGTGCAAACTGTAATCTGTGCAGTGGAAAATAACAATTCTAATTGATTGGCGGTCTTAGATATGGTCAGACCAATTTCAGCGGCTTGGGAATCTGTTCCTGGGAAGCAAATTAAATGTTGCTTCGAGTGAGCCTGGGCAGGCTTGGATGAGGACACTCAGGCTGACTGAGCTAAGAAGCTAAATTTTTAGGCAATAACCCATCCCTTTGATAACTAAGGTCATTGTAGAATATTGATTTCATGAATTATCCTATCCTGGTGTGCTCCTTGTTAGATTTAGAATTTTACCACACATATTGCCAGTGGTGTATGCCAGGGGGTATGTTAACACCTTACCTAATTTACCCTATTAGCTTCTCTGATGCTATGCAGAAAGAACAACCAAAAGTAACCATCTGTTTTAGCGATCAGTTCCTTGCAATGGTTTGTCAATGCCTATCAGAGATCGCACTCCTTTTTTATTGGAATTATGTCTTCTATTTTGACATTAAATTAAACTAAAAAAAAAAGAAAAATAAAACTTTTAAGGCAAGTGCAGATAGTGTTAGTGCCAGCACTGGACCTCAAGCGATAAGGAAGACATTGTTGCCTTTGTTGTAGCCTCTCATGCATTATTCCGTTCTCATTTTCCCAAATGGATTTTATTTGGATTGCATTCCCACTCTTGTAAAAAAACAAGTTATTTTGGTGATATAACATGAATTATAAAACTAATTAAATTATGATTATTATTAAACATGGCTATACAGCAAAATGATAAGTCTGCTATATTTTTTGAAAAATTTACTGACATATAATCATGAAAATTCTTGTTACTGATCAAATCAATGAGATCATTACAAGCAATTGGAAAAATAGACTAATCGCTTTATAACAGGTTGATCCGCTTGAGTCATTGGCATGCGTGCTGAGGTTTGCATTACCTCTGATACATTAAATCATTTTTTGACATTATGAATAACCTTACAGGATTTTGATTTATACAGAAAACAAATTCCATATTTTCTCAGAAACTTTCTCACTTGAAGATTTTTCAGAAGGAAATACAATAAAAAGTGGCTGGCAACTACATTTCTCAATGCATTTTGCCAAAATCTCTCCGCATTTCCATAGATTTTCCAAAGTCGTTTTCCAATTGATAATATTGATGGAAAGTGCATGAAAGGAGGCAGATTTTGATACCAAGAAACACTATTTCTTGAGAGGTAGACCCAAATACATTGTTTCAAAGAAAGCCTCAACTAATTCCCCATTTCCTTGAAAGTATCATCTTATTTTTCCTTCGTTTATGATAATATTTAATATCCATTGAATCACGGCTGCTGTCCGTAATTACTTTTACTGTAGAATGAAAGTTTTCAAAATTAATATTTGCCAACTTTCTTTCTCTATGCTAAAGCACACACTGTTTCCCTGTAAGAATTACCTGGGGACATAAGATTAACTTTGCATTTTCAAGACTTTGGTCGGAGTATATAAGATAAGATAAGAAGAGACGCTGTTGGGAATTTTAATCCTGGAGGCACTGAGTCGAGGAAGGCAAATGTCTGTGAGTGAAAAGAAAGAAGGAAAGGGGAATGCTACTGCCATCTATCAGAGATAAGACATTAAAAAGGTGATATCAAATTCTCCCATAAGGCTAGCCATCTAAATGGTTACTATATGATTACACACAATGTACACCAACAACAGTGGCAATACATTCCTAGTCTGCGCAAATAACCTTTTCTTTAGTTCCTCCTGCTTTCTCAACAATTCAGCTTCCAGAAAGTGTAGGTGTAAGGATATGCTATATTTGGCACATATTTGTTCACATGAAAATCTAGGTTTGACTTATATTTGGGGTATATTAAAATTTCTGGATTTTCTGACCACAAATTAGGAACTATATTTTTAACTGAGATCAAACATTATTAGGGTAATTTACCATGAATAATTTCAAGCAACAGTTATTCAAATAACTGTTGAATATCTTCTGCATCAACAGAAAAGGCTTGCACTTGAAGTATTACACATCCAAAAACAATAATAAAAAAAATTAATTTTCTCTTACCTAATAATTCATGCTTTTCCCTAAAACAACATTTCCTCAAATCTGCATAGAGCTTTGAAAAATATGGAGCTGCAAGTGGAGACTGCAAATTTCTCAGAATAGAAAATAAGATTTCTTTAAAGTGGACAGAAAGAGCATCTCCATTGCCCTCAGCTGCAGCCCTGATCATAGACACCACAACTGCTACCTGCTGATTTAGCTGCAAGGAAACAATTTACAAACATTACAAATTAATTAAATTGTCCTTACTAAATAAATTTCATCTTTGACTTCACTTTTTATAGCTTTCATTCTTGGTTATACTTGCTCCATAACACAGTCAAATCATGGAAAATACACGAAACAAGGTATTACAGCAAATACCTAGCAAAAGAAAAGATAACTCCACCAATAGTTTTCCCATCATAGAGTACTATAAATACTTGCAAATAGTAGGCCTCTTCTGCATTTTCTGCTCAATTATTTGTAGATGAACCTAAATTTCTTTTGTTGCATAGTTTTAAACTGTTTTATTATACTATGGAAATTTGTCATTACCAAAATATTCTTATTTACCCATTGTTCAGAGCATTATGATAATCTTAAACTATCTCCCTTAACTGTGCACCTAACCTCATTTCATATAGTGGATAGGTCCCTTAATAGTGCCATCCAAATCAAAAGAATCAAGACTAACATTGGTAAGTAAAATATAAGAATAGGCCCCCAAAAAAGTTCACAATAGAGTGAATTTATTTTCTTTAAGATTCAAATTTAATACATCAAACTTTTGGACAAGAGAAGCAATCTAAATGAACAATCATATGAATGAAAACAATAATAGCTGTTTACTCTGTCTTCAATACTGCCATAGTAGACCATAATTTCTTTTTTCTAATCTGCATGCTGCCATCATTAATATAAAAAATAGCAACATGAATGGAACTCAAACCCAGGTCTCTTACTTTCCAGGCAGGCATTCTAACGACTGAATTACCATGCTGCACCACTTTCACACTGTTTGGAAATGAAATAGACACAGCGTAGTAGTTCAGTGGTTAGAATACCTGCCCAGAAAGTGGGAGACCTAGGTTTGAATCCCAGTCATGTCACTATTTTTCATACCTGTTATTCCTTGGGATTCAGCCACACAGCTTTTCTGTGCTAAGTAAAACACCTTTCCTTAATGGTTATCATCACTTTTGCACCTGTTTCTTAAGACATTGGGAATGTTCAGGTCCTTTTCCTGCTGGTGTTACAAATTGATAAAAGAGTTGTTTGCCAGGTATAAACAACCAACAACAACTGATGTTTTTAATTTATTTTACATGAATGTATTCCATAGAAAAATGTACATCTGAACTATATCAACATACAAAACATTATGGTAATTTGTCAACCATGCTAAACCAAAACCATACCAATCAAGTATCACACGAATCATGTGTTACATGTACATCAACTACAGATGATGTTTCAATAACTGCATCATGATTCAGTTCCTAAACAAACTTTACAACTCAATTACCATTTTGACAAAACATCATAATGATTACCATGTATGTTGCCATTATCAACGTATTTTATTTAGTGCTGATATACTACCGAAATTTTAACCAATTCTGATAGATAAGATTGCCAATTCCAATTAGTAATGATTGCAATCAATAAAATTTATTATTTTTATTTATTGCTGTTTTGAAAAACTAATACACATTGAACAAAGTGTTAGCAAAAAGTTTAGTAAAATGATTAACAAAAAGTATTATAAAACAGAATGAAATATCCTTTTTACTGAAACACTTCAGACAATTTTAAGCAAAAAGGACAACGTGCCAGCTCACATAGCATTGTGAAGTCTGTGAAGCATTTTCGACCAACAAGTACATTACTACACTTAAACATCCTCCACATATGCCTGATTTATCACAAAGGAATTTTTATCTTTTCCCAAAAATGAAATAATAATAATAAATAAAAATATTTTATTTGGTCCTAAGATCTACATTCTGTTGATAATCAGTACTTAAAGGAATGCACTTGGAGCCATTAAATGCAGTCAATAAGAAAACAGCAGATGTTTTGAAATAGCTGAGAGAAAAATCATTCACTCCATTCCTTTAATTAGTGGAAAAAAACTGCAGCAATGTGTTAGGGCAAATAAGGAATATATTGAGGGGACAAGCATTCGATTTGCAGTATATAAAAGTGAAGTTGAGTTATTCAGCCATTCTCATGAAATAATACACACACTTCTCTGTGTTCTTGTAACATAGCATGTTCTACTTATAAATTAATCAAAATAGCATCACTATGAAAGTCTTAGAGGTATATCATCCGTGTAATTCATTTATAACTGAACTGACATAAAATTTGTAAAAATCAAATCAAGATGTAAAAGTTGTATTTTTGTAAAATCCAATTTGTGAAAACAGTTTCCTATTTACTTATGTATATAATTTACAGTACATAAGATTTTTAATGTGCTTATAGGTGTATCATCTGTGTAATTCATTTATATCTGAACTGATGGAAAATGGGCAAGGGTGACTTTGCGCAAGATGGTGTGCACCCAGGAAAAATCCAAAGGAAGAATGGACTTGAAAAAAAGTTTCCCAGTCCCGTCAGACTTTTTTCAAGTCCATTCTTCCTTGGGATCTGAACTGATATAAAATTTGTAAAATCATACCAAGTTGTAAAAGTTGTATTATTGTAAAATCCAATTTGTAAAACCAAAGTTTCCTATTTACTTATGTATATAATTTACAGTACATCAGATTTTAAATGTGCTTATAGGTAAGAATATTACAGAAACATAAAAAAGACAATTATTAACAATTCTTCATTCCTCTTAAAATATTATATATTAATTATAGCAACAGTACCTCTGTGAGTTTGGCTCGGATGTTGCTTTCTTTCTCAAGCTGTATTCGTCGAGCTTCCTTCTGCTTTGGATTCAATTCAGGCTCAGCTTTGCCTTTTCCCTGTTTTCTCTTCTTTTCTTCCAATTCTCTTCTAAGTTGCAGCTCTTCCAGCTGTTCCTTGTATGAATAAACTTTGCTTTCACGTTTCATGTTCATAGTATTCATCATATTTTCATTCTGCAGGCTAAAAACAAATCAATGATAATAGAGAGTTTTAAGACCTGTACATCATATACTTTTGAGAATAGGTAAAAGTGTAAGGTGATTATTTCATGTTAATCAACAAGCCACATAACAAACATAGAGCTCCTTCTTTACTTATGAACAAAGTGGAGGATTAAAATCTCTAAGTTTTTCTACAGAAAAAACCTACACTTGACCAAAGTAGAATTGCTTTATGAAAATATACGGAAATACAAGCAATGATTTCTTCCTACATCATACTAATACCAAAAATGTTAAATGTTAAAATTATAAAAAAAAACTTAATTCTAGATCAATGTAAATTTGTATGTGACCACACCACTTTTCTCTGAAGCTATTAAAAATTAATACAATTGACAAGGGAAAGGAATGAAAATCTGATCCAAGAGATTGCACAAACAAATTTGATGGAAGAGGAGTTTTTGATAGGAGGATAAAAACAATTCAGAAAATAGAATTTCTTTTTATTGGTGCCTCGACAGGGTCATTTGCAATAGATTAAGCAAAGAATAAAGAGAAGTAGGGATCAAGAGAGGAGAAGAAAATCACCTATGAAAAAAAATGATGGTACATACCCAGCAACCACACTCTTATCATAGAGTTCACCTTCAGGAGTTAGATATATGAAGTATTCATCCTTCGTGATATTAAGAACACTTGAATTCTCCAGAGTCTTTGACACAAACTTCACCAAGGGTGGCATGATTATATTGGGACTTAGCCTAGCAACTGTACATAATAAATTTTCCCAACTCTGTAATGAAAGGCAAATTGAATAAATTACTTGATCTGTTTAAAGCATGAATAACACAATGAATGCAATTCAAATTTTTAACTCACTGCATTGTTTCTATAATCATCTAAGAGAAGTTTAATGATATTTTCTTTATTGGCCTTCACAAAATCAATCGGGTTCACTTTCATCTGTTTGAGAATCTTGAGCCATAAGTTAGGAGATGCAGCAACTGAAATAAAATTATATTTTTTCGTTAAAAATATCTAATTATCTCTAAAATCAAACAAAATTCATGGAAAAAATACACTCATTACTAACATACTTTTATTGCTCAATACAAATTGATAAAATAAACTACAAATAAAAAAGAAATCATTAAATAATTATACTCAACTAATCATATATGCTAGATTAGAAAACATGTTTTCATAGAAGAATAAAAGGAAGAATATTAAAATGTAATTTTACAATAAAATAATTGGTTAAAAAACATGAAGTTATTACTGAAGTAATGCAGATATTGAAAATTATAAACCTTAGGAATTAATTACAAACCAAATAATAGGGTAATAATAATATACTAAATATCAAGCTAAATTCAAAATTATAACAAATTAAGTCACAAAAAATAAACTGTATACAAGTATGAGATATTTGAGGTAGCATAAAGCAAAAGATACAGGGCAATTTGAAAAGGAAAAAAAATGTGAGGAAATCAGCATCATAGTGGTAGAGAGAGGTTTTACTTAGAAATATAAAGTTAAGCAAAAATGTGTTTAAGACACTGAAATAGACAAATTGGTTCCAGAGGAATAGTTTTATTGTGCACAAATTTTCAAAAAATTACCTATAACATGTATTAAAAAGTGCCAAAATTTGCTTTCACTTACCAATTGCTGGGTGATGGCAACATATCATGCTATCAAAAGCAAGAAGCTGGGCATCATCTGGTGTGATATTGGAGCCCGAGCAGAGTGTGACAATACACTCTACCAATAGCTTGGGGGGGATTTCTCCCCCCCCAATCACCCCGCCCGTGTCTATTCCCTCTCGATTCTCTGTGGCAGGATCTGGACTCTGAGAGAAAAAAATCACCAGTATGGAATAAAGACATGTCTGCGAAAGAAGTATCAACTGGTTTGAATAACAATAAAATTGAGGGATTCATCCTTACTATGAGCAANTATATACATAAGAGGTCAAGTGTCACAATATACAGTTCTAATTCTTTTACCTTCGGTTTGCAGCACTTTGATGAAATGATCAGCAGCTGAAGATGCAAGTTTATGGACACTGCTCCCTGTCACACCATTGAAGCTTAAGTTTCCTGCACCCTAGGAAAAAATCAGCATTTTAGTCATTCTAATAATAAATTAATCACAAGATTTCATACAACAAGCCATTGGCACTCAAGCGAATTACAAGAGTAGCCTGAAAATTAGAACGATTGATCTTTCATCCATTGCATTGGTGTAATTTTAAGTTAGAGCAGAAGTGATAAAATGAAAGTGCTAATTATTATTACTTATTTTTTTCTGATTCAGATCAAGGAGACCATTGCTATTGCTTATTAATAAGTTACAGCAAACTTAACTTTACAACACCAAAAATAGCATTACACACTTGTTTCAGCTTTAGAAATTCCTATTTAACAGCATACATATTAGTAGATTATTCAGTAACTCTAGTATGGGAGGTATTACTAAAAATATGCTCTTTTGAAACTATCTCATCAAACACACAAATAAAGCATACGTTATCCAAGTAAGAAAACATACCAATATATGAAAAAAATTGCCGCTACCTTACCATTGCATAAAGTTTTGATAATTTCTATTGAGTTTTACATAAAATTTAAAATGATAAGAGTAGCACAGAATAGATTATAAACCTTCAAGAATCAAGATATGTCTAGGAATGTTAACAATATTTTCCTTTTAATAAAATATTCAGAAAAAATTAAACGGTACCAAGAAATTTTATAAAAACTATTCCTTTTCAAATAGGAAGCATAATCAATGCAAAATAATGCCACAAATTAGTCAATCGAACAATTTTTTTCAAAATACATAAATAATGAATAGAAAAAGTCACAAGTTCTAGTATTTCAAAACATTCCAGACCTGAACATAAGTTGTTTTGATAATTACAATAACTTTCCTTGTGTTGCATACAAAATTTTCCACACAGAACTGTAATACTGCATTATGTAGACAATATAGAAAAAGAAAGATATGATCAAAACTAAAAGAATATATGAAGTTGTGACAGCCGGTGACATAGCATCATTATTTCATATTCTGAAGACTCATTATTCCTCTAAGACCAGCTTCAGGCTATAAAGAACTTCACTGTATTCTTAAGTTATCAATAACATTTTCAAATAGGAAGCATATTTTATGCATTTAGGATAATGACGTGACGCGTCAAAACCATGGTTGCTAAATAAAACATTATGTGGTACGGGTAAATTTCTATTTTCATTTTCTCAATAACATTTTATAAAAATTAAATTTTAAAATTATGAAGAGAATTAATCAATAGCAGTGAAAATTTAAACCTTGATCTTAGCAGTCTCCATAAAGCTGGTAAGCTCAGCAAGAAGTGACCTAGCCAGTTGTGTTCCTCCTAGGACAGACACAAGCCTTTTCACAACCATCTCCCTCTGTTTGCGAACTGTATGAGAAGCTCCAGGGTGAGCCAAGCATGACACAACAGCTCGATGAAACGGATTATGAGGTTTGCTTGAGGGCCATGCATTCTCAAGTGCTTGCCCATGGTCTAGGAGAAGACGCTCACATAACTGCAACACTCGCTGTAGAGCTAAGAATGAGGACATTTGTAAAATGACTGACTAGTGCACAAGAGGTAAGATTTCTATGTACTTGAGTTTCCAAAAGTTCCTAGCATTTGTTAAGATACATAATAAATTTACTTCTTCCTCAACCTGCGTGCCTTTCTCATTATTTGTAAGTAAAAATGAAAACAAATGACTTGATGTGGCACATAATTTAGAGGAGAAAACAATGAAGCACTGCTAAATCAAAGGTTCTACAAGTCTTCAGCTCTATGGAGAATAACTAAAAATTGCACAGAAACTTTGGAAATCAGCCCATACAAGCAAGAAAGGTGTTTTTACACGATAAATAGATAATTCAATTCCAATCAAATAAATTAATTTTGGATTCTAAATAATTTCGTTTATTCCTACTATAGCCTCCTTGCAGGCTCATTAAAAATTTGAAGAAAGTTATTCATAACAAAGCAGTACTTCTTTGATGAGATTTACATTATAAAAAAATATTACAAAATTTCCTCATAGTTCAATCCTTTAAATCTTAGTTCAATTTAAGAGCACTCTGCAAACTTGAGTTTGACATGACAGAGTTTATTTTCTTCATTGAGAAACAAAATCAAAAGCAAATTTATGGGAAAAAGTCAGCTTCTTAAGTATTTGAGCATTTATATTATTATTATCATATACAAGTCCTAATGAAAGGGCTCAAGAGTTAGAACTCACCATCCTCTGAAGCAAGAGACAGGAACTTTTCAGAAACAAAGAGTTGCTTGTCCATATCAAGGACAATGGTCAAAAGACTTCCTATCTTAGACTGAACACCAACATCAGCTGTTGCAATTTTTAACAAAAGACAAGCAGCTGCCAGGGCCTCAGTGACTATTGAAACCTGTAAAAAACAATATCTTACAAAGTTGTAAAAAATATAGCTATGTTTTATGCTACAGAAATATTTTAATATACTTCTTCGAATCACCCCCTGGTTAACATCTTGATAAGAGGTTTCAGAGAATTGTTTGAATAAATCAGTCATAATCACATCACGAGAAGTTGTGGATGATTACAGTTTATGAATACTAACCACTGTAATGTATTTATAAAATTAAGCACAAATATACCTGGGTAGATTGAGATAGCCCCTTTTCAACCACTTTCAGAAGTTGTGGAACAAATTCAACTCCTTGATAGAGTGTGTTTCCACTAAAAGAAACAGCCATGCAATTTATATAAGCTGTCCTCACAGCAACTGTACTTGTCTTCAAAGTTGGTCCTTTCTATATATGAAAAGGTATAAATAAGTGATTATACAAAGAAAATATTTTTCACTTAAAAAAGGCCACGAAGCACATTTTACCAAAAACAAGTCACTAACCTTAAACCACTCCAAAACATTGTTTGGCACATCATTACAAAATTTAGCACACCACAGAGAAAACATGTCCAGAGCTTGAATCAATGTTCCTTCGTGAACTGTGAAATGAAATGAAAATATATACTTTGATTAAGAGCAAGGTATGCTTGAAAGTAATTTGCTTTGCATCATATCATCTAGTTACTAATGATTTTAAATTCTAATTAAAGAAAAGACCTTGCTTCCAGTTCCAGTCAAATATTTAACTTTTGCCTATTTTAATGAATGAACAATCTAAAATTAATGAAAGAAGCCATGAATTCAAAAACTCAAAACTCCACCATGTCAATGAAACTTTAGCATAGCTATTTTGACCATTAATTTTAATGAAATTATCTACTCAATTTGGGAAATAAAAATTCTCCAATGGGGGTCGGGGAACAGGTCAAGTGGAATTTAGATGATTTGATTATTTTCCAATTAACAATTGTGGAAAAACCTCACAATCTAATTTTAATTCAAGCTCTTTCCAGATCTTAGGCAAATCACTAGTATTTTAAAGTCATCAAGTGTGGGGGGCTCCTTGGTCAATGGTCAGTATGGGTAGGTAATGAATAAATATGGCCTGAAAAAGCCTATATGACTATATACATAAGAGGTCAAGTGTCACAATATACAGTTCTAATTCTTTTACCTTCGGTTTGCAGCACTTTGATGAAATGATCAGCAGCTGAAGATGCAAGTTTATGGACACTGCTCCCTGTCACACCATTGAAGCTTAAGTTTCCTGCACCCTAGGAAAAAATCAGCATTTTAGTCATTCTAATAATAAATTAATCACAAGATTTCATACAACAAGCCATTGGCACTCAAGCGAATTACAAGAGTAGCCTGAAAATTAGAACGATTGATCTTTCATCCATTGCATTGGTGTAATTTTAAGTTAGAGCAGAGATTTACACTAACCACTTATAAAACTTTGGGGAGATTTTTAGCACTCATTAGGATTATAACTCATTATTCTTAAGAATCAAACAAGTAAAGCAGTAATCCAGAGGCAATATCATTGTCAGATAATTATGTAAAGACACATTCTTTACAAAAATTTTAATTTTTTTTCCTAATGAGCATTGGAATGAGAAAGCTATGGCCTAGATACCAAAGTCCCCAACTAAATTCCTCATCCACCCATATTCCTTCAATTGATGATCTCCATATCCAATTCTATGTGATGTGATTCTAATAATATACGTTATAATAATAATAAATCCTTGGCTAATAATATTTTCATATTACTAACTCATAAAATACCAAAATACAGCATTACATAAATGACATACACAAATATTAATTGCTAACCCCAAGTTAACTGTCCCAAGAAGAAATACTATACATGAGATAGGTTCTAAAGTTTCTTGCACAGTGACCATGTCTAATCATTATGTTGATTGTAGGAATAATTCTATCAAGCAGCATCCAAAATATAATTAGAATTTAAAAAATCAATCTTACCTGAAGTACACTGATTTTGTGAGTGGCAACAGTAAGCTTCCCTTCTGAGCCATGAAACACAGCAAAAACATGCTGCAGAAGCTCTTCTACATTTCCAGCATCACTGCACTGAAGAGCAAGGCAACGACATGCTTCAGCTGCTTCATCTCTTGTTAAATCATCTTTTGAATGCAGGTTAGCTGGAGATAGTAATTGCAAAGGCTTTTCAGAATAACGGTGATGATCTATTTCAGACTTTAGCAATTTTGTGCCGCCAAGAACTTTTTATCACAATAATACAATGAAGAGTTCAATGATAATTAAAAACTGATAAATTAATGATTCTTTCACAAAAGGAAAGAGAAATAATTAAACTGACTTTGAGGATTCTAATTACCTCTGCCTTTCCATGAACTAAAAAATTATTGTAAGTTCATTAGTATACATATATTATTACTATATTTCCAATAATTTCAAAATAAAAACACTTGCAACCATTACTGGTCTTGGACATAGAAGGTCTGGCTGAAAATTTAGTATTTCACATACTCCATGGCTTGATACGTAAATTATTAAAATAAAACTGAATAATAATTTTTAAAATCACGCTAGTTTCTTAAATAGGGAATATAGAAAACCTACCAATGATAATACGTCCAAGATTGATGGCATAACGGCTTAAATCCAAAGAAAGCTTAGAAAGAAGGATTCCAACACTTTCTAGAGCTACTTCTGGGCTCCTTAACATTGCCTTCTGCAAAGCAGAGAGCAGAGTCTCACTAAACTCCTCGTGTGAAATATGACGGAGAAGTGATTCACACTCCCTGATGACATATGGAGGAGGTTTCACCTTACTTCCTATAGTGACCTTGGCCACAGCAGATATCAGAGGTGCCTGTGGTTATAAAAAAAGTAATGAGTTATTTTTTAACACTGAATCACTTAGGATAATGTGGGTATTAATGAATATCATACAGAGTAATAAAACAAATTTCCAAGCCTTATATTCAGAAAGTAACTCCAATGACTCTACTGATGCTTTAAGAGTTCCAGAAAGACCATTAAATTGGCTAATCATATGTTAAACATCAAATTAATAAATCACTGTTTTAAGAACTTTGAATAATAAGTAATTGAATGCAACCAGTTTTGACAACTGCATTAGCATTCCTTGGAAAAAGAAAAATTGAAGGCAAAGTAAAGGTCAAGAAATAGTTTTTAGGATGGAAAAAGAAAGAAGGTCAAAAGGGAGTGGGTTGAAGGAGAACAAATGGACAAATGATTAGGTCAGGGAATAACTAAAAGGGAATAAAGAGAGAATTAATAAAGTTTGAATGGAAGACAATTACCTTGTATTTGTTTATTAGATCAGTTTTCTTTTCAGAAGCCAGGTAGCGAATTAAATATGCTCCTAAGATAGCATTGTGAGTGCTTGGCTCACTTCCCCCAACAACAATATCTCCACACACATTCTCACTTCCCGGAACTGAATGCCATGTTGAAGATAATATCTGGTATGCCTTACGGGACCTGAGTGAGTCTTCTGCCGCTACTACAA
Organism: Ladona fulva; assembly: GCA_000376725.2. Classification (NCBI taxonomy): domain Eukaryota; kingdom Metazoa; phylum Arthropoda; class Insecta; order Odonata; family Libellulidae; genus Ladona; species Ladona fulva. The sequence continues at coordinate 1,788,658 of KZ308180.1, read as the reverse complement.
TCAATAGGAGAATAGCCTGAAAGGATTAAAATTTATTTTTAACTATGTTGATTGATAAATCAATAGAACCAATTAACAGTAGAGACTGAAGCTTCAAATATCTTGCATAAACCACCAAAAGGATTTGATTATACAAATTTCAGTTTCCTCCTTACACTTCATAATTATGTTTCATTCTGCAGCTAAATAAACAAAAGCTCCCTGAAGGAAAATTCTAGCATCCAAAGGTATGAAAATATCAAGAACCATAGTCAAAGGCTAACAAAAAAATTTGAATTGAAAAGACAATTTGATAGAAATAATCCACTAGATGCAGGCAATAAATTCAACAAAGATTGAGTTAAAGGTGTTAATTTTTGCACAATGAAGTCATGCGACTGAATTCCAAGGAATAACAAGTGTGACATGTATATAAAAAAAGTGTGTGAATAAATTTAACGTTGGTCCTTCATTGACCCATAATGACATTGAATATTCATAATCATTTTAAATTAATCCCCACTAGATGCCTATTGGAAGGTGTTTCACAAAAAAAAACAATGGAAAAAATTTTTCTCTGAAAGAAGACTTTACAAATTTGAAATTTTAACATATTACCAAGATAATTTGATTTGGTGGGTAAATATTAATAATAAATGAAGTAATAGTTCATTTGCATCCAAAAACGCATCAAAGCAAGAAGCCCTAGAGCTTTTAATGTTTCAACTTAGGTTAACACACACACTGCAGATACCTCCATTTCCAATGCATACACGTTCACTGTGATCACTCCAATGGTGGAGTGACCACAGTGAACGTGTTAACTTAATAAAATCAAACACTCATTTCAATCATAATTTATTATGGACCACCTGCGTGCAGTAGAACAATTTGGAAAACACGAATTTAGAAGGTCAAAACAATCCAAATTCAGCAACCCTTCATATTTCTTCAATATTTTTGACATTACTGCATAACATTTTTCACAAAATGATTGTATCTATAAAGCTTATAAGTATCTACACCTGAAAAAAGAGAACTTTCATAGTATTTCTATGGTTATGAATCGTAATTCATGATACTAAGTATTCATTTCACAAAAAAAAATCATTAAGGTTTTGAAATTATCGTCAAAAGATATCCATAAAAACATAAATAAGAATTGGAAAATTGTATTGTTAACAGCCCTAAGGAGAATCAAATTTTAACAGCTCTGAAAATGGTAGTGCTAATGATGATTGAACGTAGACTTTAAATGACAAAACATTTACTTAGAAAAATTGAAGAACTTACTTACAAGAATTGAAGAATGATTAACAAAAACAAACGAACAAGAAAGTGCATTTTTTTCTTGGTGATGAATTACGAAAATTGAAGCACAAAATATAATAATGTTAGTACTGCCTAAGGTAGCTTAATAAAAAATTAGAAGTAAGTTTTAATTAAGAAATATTTAAATAATCTAAATAAAGCACCTGAACTTCTATGAGGCGTTGGAATTCAACTTTTGATGTTTCAAAATGTTTTTTAAAGCCATGCTGAATCAACAGGCAAGACCATCCTAGAGCATACAGCCCAGTCTGTGCAGTGTTTTTGCTGTAATAAAAGAGATAAAACAAAACCATGAGGAGAATTACTGCTGATTAAATGCCATCAATAAAGAAATAAGATCTAACATATTTGATTTGAGAATAAGAGAGATAAACAAGTAACCACTCTCCTAAACATTATGGTTCAGGTGCAGATTTGAGATGAATTTAGAGATAAATGTACAAATAAAGAAACTTACGTCGGAATTATATTTTTATGAGCAGCAGCAACATCAGAGAGCATTGATGTCATATATTTAATGGTCCATTCACCATGATGTACCACAAGAGCGGCAATATACGCTTTGACAATAGACTGGGATGTACTATCTCGATATCTTTGTAAAGCAATCTGCAAAACCTTGCATAGGCCCTTGATGACATTTTCATTCACTCCTAAAGAAATATTACATTACGTTACTTCAATAGATTTTTCATCACTTTCATAAACTTTATATAAAGAGAGAAATTTACCAGGATTTTTCAGAACGGCAACAACTTTTTCAAAAACTATCCTCCTCTCTTTCTTCCTAGACGTCTGCAAACGAATTGGCAGATCTTTCAGAGCCTTGGATAGCTGCAAAAAAACCCATAATAGATGACGGCCAATTCCAATTTCCTCAGATTATAGAAAATCTAAAGCACCAATTTACCTCCGACTCCGCCATTTGATCCTACTGTTTTTCGGCTTCTTTCTCAAAAGTTTTGCTTCCTTGGTATCCCAACGTTCTTTGGTGTGACCACACGTGGTAAAGTTCAGCTACAGATACCGAACATTTTGTGCGATAAGCGATTTCTATTGGATACCGGTGTACCCTATGGTATAAGGTTAAAAATCGTGTGATATATCCTGTATCTTATAAAGTAAGAGTGCAGTTAGTTTATTTGACATCAATATTTGAATGGAAATATATTATGTAGCGGCCTAAATCATTTCCGAATTCGCTTTCTCAATGATACAACTGCTCAACCAAAGATGACTCTTAAAGCTTTGTATTCGATTCTATTTTGTCTACGTAAGCGGGTTCCTTCGGTTCCTACTTACATTTAAAGAGAAAAGGTTAAGTTGGATAAGTTAGATCGAAGCTCATTAGAAGCAATATATAGTATCAATCAGTGCTTCTCTCATTAGGTCTACTACATGTTTATAGATGCCAGAATTATGGGGTATCTGACAAGCAGTAAACCATATTCCTGTTTCCCGGAAAGAACGCGAAACATCGCAGAAATTTGATTGTCTAATGAAAAGTTCAGTTTGTTGGGAAGCGTTTCTTAAAATCTACCAACATAATTTTGACTGGACCTTTGATTTTTTAGTGTTTTCTCATTTTCGCATGCTTTCATATTTTGGATCGTTTTTAGAAATTAATAACAATTATTCTGAATGGTGTTTTTTGGCATATGAAATGCACCGTTTAGGTGCTGTATATATAATAATAAGTGAGGAGGATTTATTTAAACCCCATCTGTTACAGGAACAATTTTTCAAGAAACAACTTTTTGTCTGTAACAATTGTAATGATTTTTAGTCATATCTAGTGTTCGTAGAACAGAAAATGAAGTGCTTGAATGGATGAACATTCAGTGGATAAATCAAGAAAAAGGAATGGATGGCTTTGACGGTTTTGGAAACTCAGAATGTTTTTCACATGACGGATTGTATAATACTGAGTTTTAGTTGTTCAAAGAACTTTGTAAAAACTCTTCTTATATTCATTCAATCTTTGGGTACTTTTATAAATACTTGCGATAAAGTGATCATGACGTGAAATTGTCTACTTGGATAGGTTTTTATTCTGTATTTCAAAGGACTGTCCATTTTGATAGTGAATAGAAGTACCCACTTCATCATTCCCTTATAACTCTTTAAAACTGAGTTTATGAATGAGGTTCAAATAGGGTAATTACGGAATCCATTTAAAGTGATATCAGTTATACCTTCCGAGTTTGCTACTTATCTTTAATATCCCATTAAAAATAAATGTGGAAGAATCTAAGATATAATGACCACTCCCTGCATGATCAATCTGGATTTTTATCATTTGATATAGGGAAATTTTTGACGAAATTGGAAGCGAATTCTCACAAAGTTTAAGTTTTTACTTATTAATTTAAAAATAAATGGGAAGGAGGAAAAAAATACGAAATAATCAAACCAACAATCTGCTTCACTTTCCTGGCACACATTTGTCATCAACCCTAGTGCAACATCCCTCATTTCTACATCTATATAAGTACCCTGCAAGCTGCCTTTCAGCGTGTGGCAGAGGGTAATTTTCATTTCTTATGGTATTGAATTTAATACACTGAAAATTGATAGAAAGTTTTCCAATCCTGGAATGGTGGAATTCTTATTAAACATGCACTGACCAAATTATGAGGTATACAGTTGGGAGAGAAGTATCAAATTCTACATTTTACCATAATATTTTATTAATTCACTTTAAAAACCACTCTTCCACAAAGTGAAGACCCGATTTTTCTTAAATAATAATAAAAAATAAGTTCACAATACCACACCATCAAGAGAAACTTGAAGTACAGAATGTGTTTTAGGATCCTTTCAGGGCTCTCAGAAAGACATATGAATACTTAAGGTTGAACCAAGCCATTTTGTTGTCTGAGGCAAGATGTCATTTGCTCTTCAGAATTATCGAGTTTTAGTTGAGAGGTTCTTATTTACTACATTTTACTAAAATTTTCAGAAAATGAGGTTTTGCTAGTTTCTTGCACTAACATACATCAATGTTTTTAATTACTGGTAATTAATATTGCATAATAATATACCATTGAATGGTGGAAAAAATGGGCTTTAGAAGTAATAAGTGATGTAATGAAGATGACTGAATATAATAAGAACATTTTATGGCAAAGAAATAACCAATAAAAATATATTTCAGAAATCCTGGTTCAGTGTTAAAGTTGGGGATGGCTATGATGAAAAAATAGTTAGGGCTAGTTATAGTCATGTAAGAAAAGGGAAGTTTACTTATTATGGAATTTGAATCTAAGATCTAGCAGGAGTAAACTGTGAGGCTTCTCCAAACATCTAGTGGAAACCTTACAAAGAAGGAAATAAATTGAAACATGGAATGTAAAAACTTTGCTGAAACCTGGAAAACTAGAAGAGGTAAAGAACTGTATGGCCAATCACAAACTATACAATTTAGGGTAAATTGAAATGAGATGGGCTATCAATGATGATTTTTGGTCAAGAAACTTTACGGTTATCCATAGGGAAAGTGATAATTCAGGAAGAAATGGTGTAGCCATATTACTTAGAGATAAATGGTCATGCAATGTACTGAAAACATTTCATGTGAGTGATAGAATACTCATGATTAAAATAAAAACAGAGCCTTATAATATTGTAACAATACAGGTATACCTTTCAACAACAAAGATTGGAGATAATGAGAGAAAGTAAATCTATGCATGCCTGGAAAATTTACTCAAGATGGTAGACAACAAAGATAATTTCCTTCTCGTGGGGGACTTCAAATGCATCAGTGGGAATCCAACAGATTCTAAAACATGTTGGAAAATTTGGATCAGGAGATATTAACTCAAAAGGTGGGAAATTATTGGATTTCTATCTAAAATATGAGATAATAATTGCTAACACATGCTTTGAAGTACCCTAGAGGAGATTTCCTGTTGACAGGATATAGATTACATTATAGTAAAGCAAAAATTTAGAAACCAGGTTAAATCTAGTCACAGCTATCCTGGAGCTAATATAGATAGTGTTCCCACACTAGCAGTAAATTATACTATTAAATATAAGAAGTATTAGAAGGCTAGTCCTGATAAATGGTGTTTTCATAACTTAACAGATTCTGATACTGTACAGGTTTTTCAAGAAACTGCTAGAAAAATGAAGGATGGGTCAGCATCAAAAGCATACTAAGTGCTGCCAATAAAGTCCCACAAATAACAAAATTGGCACCTAAGAAATCTTGGATGACTCAGAATATTCTAGATCTCAATGAAAAACAGCATTAAGTCAAGGCCCATGAATTTTGTTGAGGAAAAACAAGATAATATCATTATCCTTGTTACAAAGAAATATACATAAAAGAAATTGAGAAATATTTACTTGAAAGGAAACTTGACAAAACCTACAGCAAAGATTAAGGAGTGGAATATAAGCCTGAAACTAAAAGCAATCTAGTAAAAGACAAGCTTGGGAAAGAGGAGATGTGCGATAGAAGGAAAGAAACATTAAGGACTTGCATGATGGTAAGGATATTTGAAAGGCAGAAGAGTACATCAAGGAGGAAAATATAATTGGTCCTGATAGCAAAGGGCTACCTATAACAAGGCCCAAGCTCTACAATACTCTAGGTAGATTAAAGAAAAACAGAGCAACTGGGGTGGCAATGCTGCAGAACTCTTGCAAAGGAGAGATGACACAGTAAAGGATAATCTTGACATTGTTTTTTCCAAATGCTATGAAGAAAAAATAATACCAGCTGATTTCACACAAAGCAAGATGACTAGAAATATTTAAATAGCTTTTGTCAATTTGGAAAAAGCTTTCGACAATATTGACTGGAGATTTCTGTTTCAAGCAATGGGCAAGATAGGGTTGAATTAGAGTGATAAAAAACTTATTTTAAACCTCTACAAAAGCTAAAGTATGGAAACAGAAGTTAGTGGGACAAAGGAGGAAGCAAAAATAACAAGGGGCGCAGGAGAAGGCTGTCCAATATTGCCTCACTTTAACCTATTCATAGAAGAAAAAGTATCTCTAATGGAAGCAGGGACAAGTTAATGGCAAACAAATTTGATGTATTCTATTTGCAGAAAATTAGATTTAAAAGCAAACTCAGAGAAAGAACTAAATTGAATTCTAAATATTTTTTATTAAAACTCAAGATTATAATAAACATGGTCATAGAAAAGCAGGTATGTGGAAAAAAAAGATGAACATAAACATAGGGAAAGTGAGGGTGGAGTTGTTGAAGTTCTGCTACTTGGGTGGCATAATCGAGAAAGGTAATATCTGCCCCTTAGAAATCAAGAGGAGATTAACTTAGCAAACAAAGCCTTTCAAACAGAAAAAATAGTGAATAATAATAATATTGGTATCGAAACTAGGAATACATTTTTTGAAAGTTTTGTCTGGAGTGTGCTAACACATGTATGTGAGATATGGATATTTAAAAAAGAGTGAAATTAGTAAACTTGTATCAGCAAATATGTGGTTTTGGAGGAGATTGAAAAAAAGGTAGGTGGACTGATAAGAAAATGAATGAGCAAGTGCTAAAAAAATTCAGTTGGAAAGGGAATTATCAAAAATTATTAAAATAAGAAGGAAAAACTCTTATGACATTTATTCCAGCATGAATATTGGAAGGAAGGATCCCTCACAAATAGCCAAAAGGCTGACCAAGAACTTATTACTATGGAATCAGGATGCAGATCATATATAATGAAATGAAGAGGATACGAAGCAGGAAGGTTGTAAGTTGCGGCTGCATTGGCAAGGTTTCATCCCTATAAGAAATAAATGAATGATGAATGAGTCCTAAAACAATTTTCCTTAAAGGAATGTCTTTTTACCAATTAATCATAGCTGAAAATATATAACTATAATTAAAGGTTAGGACAATTTCTAATGAAATGCAATATTTTTTTATTAAAAAATTAATCTATTATTTTATCCAGTTTGATCTCCTTTATACTTACAACATGTAAATAGCACAGAAAGAATTCTGCACAAAGTCTTCCATACCATAGCCTTTAAATTTAAATTATGTCCTGTTGATCTCCTGTAGCATGAAAATAATTATGAAAACACTGAATGTTCCATGGTTTGCTATGTGTATAGAAAACTACTGAATTGATTCTTCTTTTTATTTATCACTCAATTACAGAATGAACTGTAATGAATTACTGCATTTAGTAATATTTCCTGTCCCTGCACCATCAAATTGCAGTAATAAGGTTCTTAAAGCTCTTTTTCTAAGTAGAAATTATAAAATTTACCTACCTTTGTAAAGGATAATGAAGGATGGAAATTCACCAAATAGTGATGTAAATTTTCACATATCTTTACATGCTTCTAAGAAATACATATAATCTAAGATCTAGGAGTATCTATAGCTCCTCTGATCAGTTTCATTGTCTCTTCATCTGTCTTTCTCTCTCTCTCTGAGTATCTGAATGTTGATGCAACTTTACTTTTTGTAACAACTTTTAAGCAACCTTATTTAAAAGCTTTGTTTGATGATGTGATGATGAGCTATGATAATTATGTTTTCGCTGTTGACCTTCAGTTTTCACTTTACCTCAATTAAACCATTTATATTAAGCTTTTGTTTAAACATGTGAAAATTATGAGTAAAATACTTTCACATTATTTTATGTGTGATTATTTACAATTCTATCTTGAAGTTGTGTATTATAATAATGCATAATATGTATTTATTTTGATTTATGTACTTTTATATTTTAGTATTGTTATTTTTCTTTTGTAAGACAAGTGTATAAGGCTGAAATTTCTTTTTGCCTGTTATCAATTCATTATTATGATTTAGAGATTGGGAAAGGAAACCAATGCAGGAGTTGAAATTAATTGTTTGTAGATTAAGAGAATCTGATTTTTAATGTCGGTGAATCATTTTTCATAGAGCTATGAATATGTAGGCTTGATTAAAGCTTGAATCGATGGTACTCACAGTAAATTTACAACTAGAATGTGTTTCACAAAAATAAATCATCACAAAATTCATAGAATATCTTTTTATTACCCTAAGAAGTCTATTGAGGTATTATATTGGGGCTAGCAGCAACTTTAAAAAATCTAATGCGGTTGAAAGAATGTGGACACAAAGAGGTGGCCAAGACAGAGCACAGCAACAAATATTTGATTTGGAATTGCAGAAAGACAGACCTAGTGAAAAGGGTAGGATTGAAAGATTCACCAATGGGAGTTATTGCAGAGAAGAGGACGGAACTTAGATTGTTTTAGAAATCGAAATATTACAACCTTATGTATGAATTTCGCGCTGTATTTTATAGCCATCTTTTGTTCAGAGTTTAAGAAAGAGGGCTCTGGTCGGTAGCAGACGACTCTGCCACCTACCGATATGGAAAGCGCGCCTTGCTAAGTCCACTTTGTCGTCGCGTTGGTTTGATAAACATACTTCGAATACGATCGTAGTATTTCAGAATAGTCGGTATGGTGGTTAGATTGTGATTAATGCTATTATTTTATGATATAAAGTGAAAATCTGAGAACCCTCTTCGTCGAGTGATGTCCGCGGAAATGGAATCGAAAAAGAAGATAGTCTATAGACTTGTTTTAACTGGAGGTAAGAGGACTAATAGATTCTCATGATAACATCGCTATTGTTTACTAGCAGTTAGCTACCTGCCACGCCAATGGAGAGTAATATTTCTCCATATCTTCGGGCAGATTTTCATGTTCTGAGACACAATCTAATTCCATAAAAGTGCTTATTTCCGGGTTTGTTTTTCTTTATAAGTTAAACTAGTCCACAACACTCGAGGAAATTATCTTTACACAATCTAACTTATTATTATTTAAATGTTTTCAAATCTAATTAGTAGCGATTGATTGGTTAAAATCTTAATAATACTATTTCTTTCTAGGACCATGCGGCGGAAAGACAACCGGTCAGTCACGTCTATGTACCTTCTTCGAAAATCTCGGGTGGAAGGTTGGTTTTCTTATGTTTAAGCGAAAAATCCATGCATTCTAGGGGCAAAAATATAGTCGCTGCCTTTTTCTCATGCCCCTTTATTTTATCTTCTTTTAGAATATAGTTGTTTGCACCTTTAAAACACGCATTCTGTAACTCAGCTCCCACTTAATTTCATTATCCGCCATTTTCAGTTTATTCTCTTAAAAGAAATTTGTCTGTCTTTTTGTAGAAGCGGATAATTAGGCTGCGCACAAATTATTTTGCGATTGGGCCAGCAGGTCTGCTTGCCAGATAATTTGTCCATAGGAAACTGTTAAATGAATTCCATACACATATTTTGGGAAAACAAAAATCAAAATTAATATTCTCAGTTTTTTGAAAGAGACTGCGCTTATATAAAATTGGTTTCTGATGTATTATTGCAAAACGCAATGATGTTGCTATGAAAATATTAAAAACAGCTTGGATCATGGGTGAATGACTGGAAAAATTTTTAGTGCTTTAAAATGAGTCAATGTTAGAGAGATAGTGAAATTCTCGCCGAAACAGCATTCAAACTGCTGCGCTGAATTAGTTAATCTTCCTAGCAATTAAGCGTAAAAGACTCATTCACGTTTTCCTTTTTGCAGGTATTTAGAGTGCCAGAAACAGCCACGGTTCTTCTCAGGTGAGATTTTCTTCATTTCTGCCTTTTATCAATGTGTTATATCCTGTAGAGTATACGCAAAAAATCGATCCTGGTTCGAGTAAAATTGAAAACAAAAAATATTTAATGCGAGAGGAAAAAATAAGCAGGGATATTTTTTTACAAACCTTCAGCATCGATCAGTTGAAACATTTCAATAATGTTTTTCCAGATTTAATCTTAGCCCAGGTATTTCTAGTCATCTCTAATACACTTGTTTGAAATAATTAGTTTTAAATTATTTGGATTTTAAGTACAACTAAAGGACATACGTTTAGGTATAAATTTTTGCCCATACGTATCAATGGCCATATACTTTATTGTTGACCGTCGAACAATTCACAAAAGTTTAATTATCGTCCTCTTTTTCCTAAAAGAATCCCGGTAACCGTCAACAGTGTGTGTAAAGCTCACCGGTCGCTCACTTGTTTACTTCATCTTTGCTTTTGACTATTATTGTGTTGCTTTAAACGGTTGAACTGTTACAGTTGGAACACTCATAATTTTAGATTGTCTTGCGTCCTTTAAGAATGTCATTGATTCCTCAAAAAAGAGTATAGAGGTAAATTAATACGGTAACCCTAGCATTCAAGGCTCAAACAGCACCTTTCTTTCTGCATTAAATTTTTCAAAAAATTTTTCCAAGTCACCTTAAGTCTTCCAAAGGTTTTCCACTTTCTTTGCCTCTACTAATGGATCTCTCGTAATAAATTTTCCTCTTGCAAATGCAAAATCAAGCTGATTAAGAAATATTCCTAATTGTCGTAAATTTGATTCTATGATTTGTCATCGTAAACAAATTGCGAATATTACCTCCTCGTCATATACTCTGTCATTATTCATTACCTTTATAGTTAAATCTAAATTCCCCGTGTATTCTTATGGGAAAATGCATGAGCTCGGATCCATCAATTAGCTTGGTCGTCAGCGGGACTGGTTGTTTACAATGTCAATTTCACTAAATTTTCGTGTATCTTATTAAAAATCTCGAAATTTTGAATCTGAAAGAGTATTAAACGACCAAGTATGATATTATTCAATTTCCCTTCTTTCTTTGCTTGTCTTGCTTTCGTAAGACAATTCTTTCGAATTTAATCGTGCAAAAGAATTTGCTAGCGATGAATGTAAACTTTGCATGCATTTCTTATGAAAACGCTTTTACACTTCTGGAGTCGAACCCACGACGTTCAGATAAATAAAAAGTAATCTATCATTTGCGCAGGGAGAGCAACTAAAACTATCTTTTAAGTTTGAAAGTTATTCAACCTTTGCTTCTCGAGTTTTTGTTGATTTACATTTACTTGGCATTTATAAAAACTTTCTACTTTATTCAGATTCAGTTTAGTTCCTTGCTTTACACGTTATTATAAAAAATTGATTATTTATCATTAAAAATAAATTTTCATAAAATATTTCGCTCAGAATTCCAGTGGCAATCGTGGGAATAACTTTTATTCTTTCTCTTTTAAAACTTCCCGTCTTTAAGTCTTCGGCAATGGTCAAATAGAAAGTATTTCAACTGAAAATTTTGGTATCCAGCGATTGGGACTTAACTTCATCGTAGAACGCTATCAGAAAAGGGTGAATAAGAATTTTACGTACACATAACCTTAGATATTTTTGTATTGACCGGTTTCAGGAGATTTGTATCATCAACAGACTAATGCTGAGATCCGAAAATACCTGCGTAAGAGGTGTACGCGGTAAACAAAATTTGAATTAATTATTAGAAAAGAAAAGAAAAAAGAATGTGACCTAAAGTCTCGGTGTTTGTGCGGCTGAAGATAACTGGAATTGATCAAAACCGGTTGCCTAAAAAAATCTGTACTACTGTATAGAAGAGGTTCATTATTTCTCTGACTGTACATTTGCTGAATCGTGGCTCCGTATCACATACACTGAATCTCAGCATGTCCACCCAAGTTTCTCTCGCCGAAAAATATCTCAACAATTTCAAATTTTGTTTACCGCGTACACCTCTTGTTTTGCGGGAGCAGTCTCGACGAGTACATTCATGCAGAGCCGGCCTTAAATATATCGTCTTAATTCATGCGCACCTTTGAAGTTGATGAAAATGACTTATGAAGATTTGCTATTTTTTCGGAAAATTTTCTTACATCGATTCGGAATTTTCTGAAAGATTATATTTTTCAAAATAATTTCATTAAAATTGCTCCAACTTTTATAAAAATGATATAAAAATTAGAAAATTGGATTAACAGAAAGTGAAATCATCGAAAGAATCGGTGATGAACATCTTTTTTTATAGATTAATTAATCGACAACCGTATTCATAGTTAATAAGTAAAAGTTGTTTCGCCAAAAATATCACATATGGATATAAAAAATAATAGTTTACCTCCAGTTATGCAACAATTTTACGGTTTATTTTATTCTTAAACGGTTAACAATTAACAGTATCAGTTATCGAGCATTCAAATGCAGAAAGGTGTTTTCCAATTGCTTGTTCTCAAGGAAATTTGCGTATCGATGAAATGGCGATGTAACCAACGCTTAAATATAATTGATGGAACAGAAACATAGGGTTATTCAACAAATCCTGTGTGTGAGGCATGCCGTATTTCTTGTGGGAACCTTCGACGATCGTCTAACATTGGCCCCACCAAACTTAGGCGCCGGGGGTTACAGCCCATCAATTTGCTCTGAATACACTTCTTAGACTTCTGTAAATAATGATGAACTTCTGTGACTTAAATTGACCAGAATTTAATGTAACCATCTAAAACTTAAGATGTGGGAAACCAAAACAGTAATGATATATTTGCAGAATCGGGTAGCATATGGGATTCGAAAACGTCGGGTATTTTAGTTCGCTTTCTATCAGCAAATAGCTGATAGGTTTTTGATTTTGGTTTACATTTTCAAATTTTTTATTTTCTGTGCTGCAATAATGTATTAAGAGATATTGAGACATCCCGTAGATTTTCTAGCTGCATCGATTTTCCGTCAGACTACCGTAATTATGTATAGAAATTGGGACCAAGCAACTCTTTTCTGAGGAACTTTTCACTCGAGAGGTTTGTTTTGTTCTTTGACAAAAGAACCATAATCTTAATGGTATCGAAAATTACAAAAACCTCCATATTTTTAATACATGCAGACATAACCCCCTGCCTATCTGCCACCCGGGTGCGGACATAATTTGCCGTCATTTAATATTAAATATCAAAACCATACATTTCTTGATTTGCTGGTAAAAATTATTTTGTAAGACTTTGAAAACCCAATTTTTTATTACTTCGTTTCCCAGCTTACACAGGTCAGAAAACATCAGTAACAATTAATTATGCATATATCGTATGAGTGGATAGCGCACTAGCGCTCCAACCCTAAGGTCTCGTGTTCGAATCCCGGATAGTCGGATTTTTCCTGTTGTATATGTTCGTCCGTTGTTATTGTTTAAAGCCCACCACTGTAATTGTCCAGTAAATGGATGTTTGTAGGGCATTGGGAAATAAAAAACAATAGTTCACACATATTTTGAGTCTCAATATCTTAGCAGCAACTGTCTCCGGAAGTGACAATAACACACGCAAACCTATTTGCATATCCGAGCAAATCTCTAGTAAAGATATATTTGTTCTAGAAAATCTATTATCGATTCCAATTCTTCGATTAAATCCACGCCACAAATATTCCTGTCTCGTTTTGAGTTATCCGTAATTATTCCCTTTAAATGTTTGCGAATTTTTAATTTCACATCATAATCTTTCTTAAACAAGTCGCGTATGTCATACAGAAAGAAACAACTCATTTTGTCGTAAAAATATAAATAATGGTAGGCTAAGCTTCTGTTGCCGCCCTGTAGATACCGCCGCCCGGGTGCGATGCACCCATTGGACGGCTCGGCTTTGTTTGTGGACTTGAGCCAGTATACGCATTTAGTATTAGGTAGAAATTTTCTAGATTTCATCATATTATTTAAAAATCGTTTTTTGAGTGGAATACATTGCAGATGGTTGCCACCTAGCTGAAAGGCACTTCAAGTCATAAATATTAGAAGATATTGTTCGATTTATTACTTCTAACGTAAAAGTTCATAAAACTAGTCTTAACTTCAAGAAAACTGCTTTTCCCTTCACACATAATATTAAGAATCACATCCTTTCATAACTGTCACATAACACGTCACTTTATCTTTGCGGTCCTAGATTTAACAGTATTCTTATCCAAGCCTTTCGTTTAATTTTCAGTGCATAATTGATATCCGCGAAGTTGCGGTTTATTTCGCCTGCCTGCTGACACCTTTTTAGCTACCAGCCGCGAAGCAACTCAAAGTATAATTTTAAATTGAGATAAATAGCCTATCTTTTTAAGATCCTATCGCTTTTGACAAAATTGTTTGAAAAAAAGCCATTTGAAATTACGTATGATGTATGCATATTTTTACGAAAATTGCGGCTTAATTATGCGAAATTATGCTTAGTTGTGACAGTTTTTTCATATAATTTAAGACATTAAAGTTATTTTTTTGTACGTTATAAATGACGATTCTCATCGAAAATAAGGATATTAGATTAATTATTGCTATGATTACTCTATTTATCCCATATAATGTATCTAGTTTTAGTAGGATTCATTTCGGCAAAAATATTAATTAAAAATATTTTACAGCAGACAGTGAACATCAGACAGACAATGACGTTTATGAAAAAGAACTGTTTAAATGAATGACTTTCGGAGTTGATTTTAGGGAAAAGTTCTCATGGGATCTTCCGGAATTCATTTGCATGAATACGTACGTACATACGTATGTACGTACGTAAAATTCGCTCGGTCCCTTATTCCGCAGTCCGCGCATTTGCCTTTTTCCAGAATATCTTATACCAATTCCAATCATAAACAATCTTTGTCATTAATCTGTCAATTCATGTTTCTCGCGACACCCAACTATCACTCTCGTAGAGCATCTGGGATAGAGCAAGAACGTAGTTGCTGTACGCCATTCTCCTTTGCTCACTCACCACAATACATATCCATCTTCTCCTCTGTTTCTATGGCAAATATTCTACCAATATATTGAAAATCTTCTGCTGGTTCGATATTCATTCCTATCATTCACAAACCTCCATTCATTCACAAACGAGTGATTGAATTCATCCATTTTACCGAGAACAACTTTACCTCTGCAACTTTGCACGATGCATCTATGTACTCGAAGAGTACATAGATGCATCGACTCGATAGGTGAAACTTCGTTCGACTTAGGTGAAAGCGGTCCCGGGTTCGATTCCCGGTGGGAGCCTATGTGCGAAATTACCTCAGATGTCGAAGCACTTTTAACAATACTACTATACTCGAAGAGTTAAGTGATAAGAAGTAATCAATTAAGTTTCGTAAACCACTCGGTTTCCGTTTGTTTGCATGCTTTGATCTGCTAAGAAGAATGTATTATTTCATAGTTTTTTTCAAAAGCTGAAATAATTTTTAGTAATTTTCCTTTTGCAAAGCCCAGCATACAAGTGTCCAACAGGTCGTTCGCCTTGGTGTCTACTGTACTCCCGATTTATAAAATGAATTTTTGTTTCCAAAGCATTCAACTCATTAGGGTGATCAGATCAAAGATCCCGGCAACGGTTGTTGCTGTAAACTAATTCATTTGGTAACCTTACTTTACGTAAGTAATATTCAAATGATCGAATTCCCTAATCTAATCTTTTTGTCGTGTAGTAAGTTTTTGATAATCGAAAGAAAAAATAGTAGCGTATTGAATTCATATTTGACTATATTATGTGTGATTATGTGACTATAAAATGTGTCAGTAACGGTTGACCGTGAACAACACGGTCAACCGTCGGTTATTGATGCCAAGTAGTGTTTCATTAAGTAGCGTTGCTGTGGATAATAAATTATTGTCAGAGATAAAATGGAAATATCGTAGATCTACGTTCCACAGAAGCTCAAATACGTAAGCGCCAGAAATGTCTTGGAGGGTCATTTTACGAAAATTAACGTATGCTTTAGAATAGTTCTCTGCGGGGAACACTATCATTTTAAATGCGCTGGCATACAAAATTTTGATTCTTAAGTTTAAGATGTTGTTTAATAAATATTCCTCCTAAAACCATTCTCTTATTTTTCAGTGGCGGCATCAAGTTCTCAGATCTTTCTGCCGATGAGGGTAAGTATTGAACAATTAAATGTTAATTGCTCGTCGGTGGCAATGCCTCGCGGTGGAGATCTGAAAGAGATCCATTTTTAGTAATCCGAGAGAAGATTCATTCTATTGTTTCTGAAAAATCATCGTCAGTAAGGATCCCCGTGATCCGAAAATCGCATATCTACTTCTAAGCATATCGAGAGATTTGAGTCACCTATTGTGATTCCCAAATTTCAGACTATTAACAGTCATTGGTAACTCTGAAATGACAACAATATATAAACTGAGTATTTATTTCATGGTGCGATTAACGTGAAAAAATAATTAGTCTTTTATTATTATAAGTGACCTTCCCCAAGTTACATCGAACTGTAGACACTAAACTCAGACTTAAGATGAACTCAGATTTGATTATTATTGAATTCAATAAGTGTTAAATTTGTTAAGTACTTATTTGAATAAAATGATGCTCACCAATTTGTTTCTTTTGAGGTATATTCTTTTCTGATTTCGTTATTCTGTACATTCCTTCTGACCCAATTGTACGCTTCCGGGACGGTGTCAACCCTATACTATTTGTGTTTTTACGAATAGTTAGTTTTTATTCCTAAGTACATTATCTTATTTGCTTCCGATTTCCTCAAGAGAGCTCCCTCAATATTCCCCGTTCGCCCTCAATACGCCTCTGTGATTCCGAAATTTCATTTACTCAAATTCTTGCGTTTTTCTGTTAGAATAGCTTGCGTCGGTTAAGCAGGTCAATGGTTCTTAATAAAGGCAGTATGAAGCTTTTGAAATTGGCACAACCAGTATTGATAAAAATACGCCTTTCATTGAATAATTGCGAATTATAAGTAGAAGTTCATTCGTTGGGCATTCTTTTCAATTCCTGTACATTAATATAATAGCTGAACATGCATAATACGAATTCCGATATGACATACAATAACAAGCAGCGTAAAACAAAGTAATTGGATAAGTAAACCGTTCTTGAAGGTATCTGATATTATAACTGTTTTAATAATTACATATATAATATTTGCATTTTAGTGTTCAGAGAACCAAATATCTTATCTCCATTGTGAATGATGTAGCGTTTGTTTAGGAGTGGGAGAACACATTTTGAGAGTCCAAAGAGATAAGGAGCACTGGTTTACAAAGGCGTTGTATTGACTCCCTAAATATTTCCTTGAGACCTAACTTTGCGAGATAAAAAAATTCAATGACAACCAGATGCTCAATGAAACATTTCCTCATCGAAGATAAATTGGCCCTTTTTTCAGTTTTCGTTTTTGCAAATAATGTAAATATTTGCGGAAAAGAGTGTTTGTCGTCCATTCGGGAAGTTGAATTATGGCAGCCCCTCCGGCGAAGATGATATGCAAAACGAATTTAGCTCATTCTCGAATTTCATATTATCCTCTACGATATTTTCCTTTTCTCTTTCCTTTCGATCCTCTTTTTCGGACTGCAATCTCGTTTTCCTCCCTCAACTGCGTCCCGTTACGACGACGACCTTTCCAACTCCGGTCTTTCCGTTGAATCAACTGTTCTGAGCTCAGTTCCTCAAAATATCATCGCACTTCATTTACTTTCGCTAATAATACTTTTATTGTTTGGTATAAAAGGAAAGACTGAACCTCTTCAAAAATAATCATTTACTAGTTATAAATAAACTATACTATACTCATTTTTTTACATGAGCTTAAGATATCCTTAATTTCTGTCACGGAGACTTTTTAGCATGTTTAGGCTGGAATAAAATATACGCTTGAGCTATTCTGAAAGGGTTATATTGATAATATGTGAAGATATCTGTGTGATGTTTTTCAGCAAAGAGTGTCTCGTTTACGACACTCCTGATTGCTTCATGTGAAATAAGCTTTAAATTCATTCCTCATTCACTTAGGGATTGGCACTTTACATGTTGAAATCGAGCCTACAACCGAAAATCTAAACAAAAAAATCCGTTATTTTTGCCGGAGTGAAAATTCGAACCCAAACAGAAAATATAAATGCCTATAAAAGGAACCGAAACTTGGGCATAGAACCGGAACTAAAAACCGAAGCCGAAAAACCGTTACTTGAGCCGGAGTGAAAACCGTATCGAAAAAAAATGAAATTCTCGAACCTGAACTGAAATCGTAAAGCGTTATTTATTTAGCTCCAATATTCGGACCCCAATACTGCACATTTACTTAAGTGTATTCATTTCTGTTATATCAATAATTTTAATTTCAAATATGATGAAAATGAATTCTATTATGGGCCGCCTGAGCAACGTTAATCTTATTTAAGAGCGAAAGAACCGGTTCGACAGAGCAAAACAAGAACTTAACCGAAGTTTGAAGTTTCGATTGAACCGGAACGAAATAATTACGGTTTGAAGCCCTGTTTTGTCGCTTTTTCCGAAATTGGCTCGGGGGGTAGCTTTCGTCAATTGAGCCAATCATCGTTCCCACAAATGTATTAGTTAGCTAAGTGAAACTATTGTTTCGAAACTTCTACCGAAAGTAAAATGCGCGTCATTTCTGACGGTAATTCGACTTGGAAGGTTGGAGGAATGAAACATTACAGATGCCTCGTTATCTAATTGATACATGTATGGATGTCAAAATATCGTAGAAATTTACTTATTTCGTCGAAAAAGACGTGTATGTTAATCACACCGCCTATAGTGAGTAATCGTGAATCGTGTCTGCTACCGTACTCATGGTCTTCAGTCGCTTGCGCATTCAAAGCGACGTCAATCGAATAGCTCCGATCACCGCTTTGAACCTCACATTTCGTAACTGACGTCGGTTTCGCTAAGTTATTTTCCATGTTTTTGTGTAACAGAATGGATTTAATCTGAATTCGGAGTAAACGTTTCATAATCTTAGTCCTTTTTCCAGGGGGCGCAGTGGGGGGTGAACGATCTTCTTCCGTTTGTTCTTCTTCGAGGTATTGAATGATTACCGTTGCGATGAACAATATAAGCAAAGGTGACTGAATCGTTCATTTTAGAAATGAAATCAGAATAATATGAGTGTTAATTTAATGTTCACTTTACATCTTCTTATAAATAAAGTAGAAAATTTGTGTATGTGTATGTTCGTATAAAGCTCGAGAACCAGAATTTGCAAAACTTTAAAACGTAAAGGATCGTTAAGTTTCTTTTCTGCGCAGATAATAGGGCTACATTTAATTAACCTACCTGTCTCCAGTTTGACGACGACGAATCTAAACGTTTCCATAAGAAATGCATGTCAAGTTTACCTTTATCGCTCGCAGGGTTTATTTCTTTTGCAAAACTATATAAGAAAATGAAATCGAGACAAGCACCAAAAGAAGAGAAATAGAATCAAGTTTCTAGTTTAGGTCGTGGAACATTGCTTTCGAGTCAAAAATCCGAGAATTTTAATAAAATACGAGACACTCGTGAAATTTTGAGACTTTAAACAGCCGGTCCCCCTGACGACGTAATTGATAAATATGACCTCATGCATTATCCCTCAGGAATACTCGGGAGAATTTAGGTTCATTTTAAATTAAAAGTAAGAATTGAGGCTAGACTATATGATGAGGAGGTAACTTTAGCATTCTTCATTCACGACTACAAATCGCGAGTCAAATTTATGACCAGTTGGGAATTATTTATTAATCAGCTTGATTTTTGAATATTGATGGTGGGACAGTTATTTTTTGCTTTTTCATGATCTAGTAGTCAAGAAAGTAAGACATTCGTGAGAACTTTAAGTGATTTTTAGCAAAAATAAGGTGCACATTGAATCCTTCGCTTATATGTTTCACATATACATCAAAAGTGAACGTTTGTCCGTCAACGTGATCTCAGAAATGGAGTGAAGATTGTTCCTTTTGTTGAGTAAATAGTCATTCATCCTCATAAACTTGTAAATAATTTCTTGAGAGTCCATTAAGTCGCAACAAGTATTGTATTCTTTAATATTTATTTCCCTTTGAGTATCAGCGGGAAGTTCAGATAGTATGTGATGAAATTAAAATGTGTAAATTATTTACTTTAATATCTACATCGCTCTTTCAAATAAATTAATGATCATGCCCTCCTTAGAAATACACTGAGTCGGCCCGTTTCGAATTTTGTGATATTAAAGGGAATGAAGTGAAATTTCAATATGAGTGCCGACTCCAGATGCGTAGTGGGCGCACTGATAATTGCCACTTTCTTTGTTATTGGCTTTTTCCCTTTCGATTCTCAATCCTTTAATTTCCTTGTCATTTTTTTCGTAACGCTTCATTACCCGCAAAAAGTATTTTAATTGTTGATCTTTCTCTTGCCATTCACTTATGATCGATTTAGGCAAATGTTTTATTTCATAACGTTCTATTATTTTTTCTGTAATTTGTGTAATTTGTAATTGTAATAATTCAAAGTGTTATATGATTGATGAATTAAAAAATATTCATTGATACCGACTTCATTAGCATATAATATATCATGAAAATTTAATGATTTTATTATTTTTTTAGCATTAGGCGTTCTTACAACTTTCCAATATGCAAGTATTGATGTCGCATGGATCGCTGTGCCTTGAGTTGGTCGCTTCACTTAGTATCTTAATCTGAATGATGATATTATGTACCTTCAAGTTTCGATTGAATATATGTCACGACAGGATGAAGCGATAAAGAGGTGAAAATTTTCAAATTTGGAGTCTTAAATAAAGCATTGTGCCTTTTTATTCATGTTGTGTATTGTATGTATGTATTCATGACTCGTTTTTGGTAAGAGCAAAATTTTAAGGTTATTTTCGTAGGACGTTTATTGCCATAGACCCCATCGCACGTTTACAATTATGTCTAAACTTGATCTCTGCGTGATTTCTATATGTATTATATCCTATACGTTGTAAATTGTCATTTGCTATTGTATTACATGACAGCAGAGACGGATCTAGAAACTCTTCAAAGTGGTACTTGCTGAGAGGGGGGTGGGGTGGATTTAAGACAATTAGATTATTGACTAATCTCCAATTGAATTTTAAATGCCCTTTTGTCGCGATAAATGTGGTAGATTTATTGCGATGGTGGGAAAACTTCATATTCAAAATTTAGTTCAAGCCCTTCGATTAATCGTAAACAAATCGGTAATACTCTGAAGTCACTGAGTGGGAGGGGTTTCGCCCCCATGGCAGTTATTGTGTGTTTGTAATGGGAATCTAGTTAATTATGAAAACTGTGTGATAGTGGAGACAAACGTGTGTAGAAGTGGTCATCGATTAATCAAATCATCAATTATAAATTGTCAATAAAGTATCAATCACAAGTTAAGAAAAAAATAAGTTTACATTGCATAAGGAGGATTTCGAATATTTTTTCGGAGAATTACTCCTAGCACGAAAAAATTGCTTTTCTCTTCATAGATTATGTTTAGCTTATTGTAATTTCCGCGCATCTTCATTATAATTATTTAAATTATCACTTATTTACAAATATCCTTTAGGGTTAAAGCTTAAAGATACTCCTGTGAAGACTGCTCCAATCTCTAGCAGATCCTGTGGTAAAAGAGTTCCAAGTTTTTCGTTTTGTTTTTGAGTATGCTTGGTCACTATGGCGATTTTTCATGTGAAATTGTGGTTTTACGAATGATTACGAAAAAAGTCTATTTATAGTAGTAACTGAATGGCAACTTTTCCTTACTTTTAAGACGAGGATCAAATAATGATTTGTCAACTACGAGTCAATTTCACCACTTATTCCATAGAATATCCTTGAAATAGCAATGCAATTTTATGTATTAAAACGGGGTTAAGATGCAGAAAATCTAAAGATTACGTAAAATTTCTTTATAATCTCTTTCGGTATCGATCCGTTGCCTCTGGTTGGACAATAAACTGCCTTTTCCACCGCGAAATTTCTCCTTTTTCCCGAACACAAAGGTGGTTCACAGCCCCTCGGTCAATAGCTCTCAGATTTGCGGTGCATGTGTTTATCCTTTCCGTAAAAACTGCTTCAAAGGATCACCTTTCCTCGCCAATGCTCGTAAAACCTCAATTACCATTTTCCTCTTTACGGTTCCTTCCTTTCAAGGCTCCTTTTAAAGTTTTCTTCTGGGATTGATTTATTGCTTCAACTTTCGACCGATGAGAATGAATGGCCTTTGCGTAACTATTTGTCCATCAATTTATTTACAGTAAGAGTTCTTTTTACAAGGCGGGATTGTGTATTCATATTCATGTACAAAGAGGTTATAATCTGACCCTGTTTGGACCCCTCTAGAACCCATTCTGCTCTTCAGATGTTGATGAAAATTGGTTATGCGTTTAAGAGACCATGTGCTGGAAAAAATGTTTTAACTGACGAACATTAGAGGCAAGAGAGAGGGAAATTCGACCAAAACAAATAATTCGACTTTATTTAATCACAGAAGCTGCTCAACTACCATTTAAAACGCTTCATTACACTTTGAACTCACGGTTCTGTAATAAGATTTAAATAAATATTTCGTTTTTGTTCAAGGCTACATATACATACGTATCTTTTTATGTTCTTTTTAAGGTTACAAAATTTCCCCTTGTGGTCTAAAGTTTATCAATAATTAGTTTCTTTTGCGATAACTTATTCCATATGGTTTATATAACGTCTTAACAAATTTCAGCTACATTCAATTTGCTGAACGGTTTCCAGAGACTTCCAAATGGAGTAATTTTAATTATGATAAACGTCCATATCTAATTTAGGATCATGCTATTTCCCTTCGCCGATATCCTTTTTGATTCGCCACTCATATTTTCTGTTCTTACTCACTACTTGTGACTTCAGGCACATTCATAAATCTTTTCTTTTGACAACTTGGAAGTGGAATCGGTCGAAATTCTGCGATAGCAAGCAAGCAAGATTTAGTGAGATATATGATGTCAGCGCTTCTCTCTCTTATCCGTCTCAATAATGAATGGAAAGGTCGGTTGCCGGCTTAGGGAAAAATTTCCCTTAAAGTGGGTTTTAAGTGGGTTCTTATGTTCAGCCATTGGAAGATTTGTGACCGGTTCGCCATTCTTAAGCTGACCATATCTGAGTTGATTGAGTGATGTTAGTTTATACTCCATCGTCATCGCCTGTGTGACAGGCACGGTGCATTACTCGATTGGGCGCACTCTTGAGTAGGGCATAAATGGCGGGACCGGACCGAAAACTGAAACCGAAAAAAAAACATTATTCTTGCTCGAGTGAAAATCGAACTCGAACCGAAAAAACGAAATTCTTTAACCGAAAACCGCTATTCATTACCTTCCAGTTTGTGGTCTCCAACAGCGCCCATTTAACTTGAGTATGATTGTACTAAAATGTGTAAAAACGACATGGAACTAACTATTCTCTTTCTTTATCATTAAAGTCGTGTAAAATATTTTTTATCAGGTATTCAAAATGGAGATTTCAGAAACAAACAAAGGGGTTCAGCACTTCTACTCAGTACCTACATAGGAAAGGATTAGTGCCTTCTTTTTGATTGCCCAAAAGTAACGGACGAATTGAAAGGTGAGCTCGGATGATTTATTTGAAAAAGTGCAACGACTGTTCGTTCTGTTTACGTGGAGGCGTCGAGGCGCCTCCCGTCCATTTTAGCGTCGGCTGATTCACTAATAGGACATTGCGTAATGCTCACCATTTCCGCCCCACCTATTTCTCAAATAAAAAGGGAACAAGGTCCAATCAATTCCCATTGTCCTTCCACTGAACTCACGAAAGCTTCCTTTCATCCCGCAAAGTGCGCGGTCCCTGTTAAATAGTTTTCCTCGCTTGGACACTCTCTTTGTTAAGTATTACAGCTAACTGAATGAATCACTACTTGGATATATGCATGGTGGTAATGGGCGTATAACATTTGAGTAATTAACATATAAATTTGCGCAAGATATGAGATTGATTGAAATGTACCAAAAGTTCCCTAAAATAATTGAAAACATAGAGGAAATTTAGCCACACTTCGTGTGTAATATTTAGGATCAGTGGCGCAGCGAATGTGAGGGGGTTTCAGGTTTAAACCCCCTCAAGAGGGTTAAATTCTTTACGAAGTAGTAGTATTGTTAAAAGTGCTTCGACAGCTTAGGTCATTTCGCACGAGGGCCCCCACCGGGAATCGAACCCGGGACAGCTTTCACTGAAGTCGAACACGTTGCCCAGTTGGCTATCCGGGAGACCTCTTTACGAAAGATTTCACAATCTAGTTCCCTAATCTCGGGAAGATGAATGACGTACCTTGCCACATAACCATATAAATTTCCTCGTTTTCTATCCACTTAAATTTTGGGAGGGAAAACATTTTTTTCCGTCCGAATTTCGGTTCCAAACAATATCATTTTACTTATACGTAAATGGAGGAATTTTTTCTGAATATGGTTTACTATGGCATGGCTCTCCTTTTTCTTAAATTTATTGTTATGTAATTTAAACGGAAAAGTCTAGAAATAATGAAACTTTCAGAAGGAACAATGTTAATCGGAGCAAAAAGATGGTTCGAACCGGTTTGACGCTTGCAGAAGGAGTGAGCCGAAACGGAACCTATATCTGTTTTTTTCGTTGAACCAAAGGGAAAACCGGAACGAAAAATGTCACGGTTCGATACCTTGAAACCAACATGTGAACGATTATTTTTTATGCTGGTTTTTGACGTTAAGATTTCAATATATTTTCTCCAAAATAGTTTTCTCTGAGATCGTAATCCATAAATATGAAATAGAAGCTGCCAAATGATATTAAATTTGTTTTGATATAAACAGTTAAATTTCTCAAAGAAATGCGTACCTGACGATCTTCTTGTTTTGACTAACAACCATGGTCAATTGAATTTATATTTTTAGACGTTTGCAGAGTGACCAATTCTCATTCTTTATTGTGATCTAAAATTAGACCAAAAGAGCTCGAGAACATATTTTGGGAGTCCAAGGGATGTCAGTGGTTGATATTACAATCCAGTGCGACAGAGCGCAACGTAGTCGCCTTCGGATGCGTTGTCGCAATAGTTTCCTCTTTTTCACACACTCTTAGAACCTCTCATTTTCTACCTACTATTTTTATTTCTCAGACTTGTTAGAGAATTGAGATATTTTTAAACTTCTCTCCATCTTGTCTCCAATTTTCTTCTCAAAATGCATTGCAGGCGCCATGTAGAGAAACAGTGGAAGCGAGAGCGAAGTGGGGTTGACCCAAGTGAAGTTCGGGTCGATGTGCCACTTGGTTCCCGTCGTAAATCTACTCATTTAATTGCCTGTATCTGCGCGAAGTAGATGTTTTTCTCCCTGTAATGGTCTCGTTTTAATCATACTAAACGCAGGGAGTAATTTCCTTCCGCGACCGTTCACGGAAGTTTCTGGTTCTATGAATAGCAAATGCGTAGGCAATTCAATTTCCCAATGCTGAACTGACAATTTAATTACGTGTGAAACGCTGCGATCCGGTTTTGATCCGTTTTTTAGTGTACAAACTGCGACTGCGATCACGTAAATTCATATTTAATAAAAGGAGCTCAATTTCTCCTCCAGCGTAAGGCGGAAGAATGATATAATGATAGCGATCTTTTCAGAGATAGAAAGAAGCTATTTGTTTTAATATTTATTTAGCATAGTTTATTCGAAGATAGTAACTTCTGTTGGAGTGATGATGTGATAATGAGCAGAAAACTATACGCCCTCCACCAATATGTTGTGTTTCTTCATTGTATTATGTTTATCATTATTTCATCTTTTTATAATTTTTATGGACTAAGAAGATTCCCCAGAACGAGTAGCCTAACTGCAACTCCATGTGGTAGTGACTTTGTTTTTAATTATTATTACATTCAGTGGGGAACCTTAAACAATTACTTCAGGGAGATAATCACTATCAGAATCGGAAATTGCTCTCTTAAGAATAATTAGCCGTCTGGCAAGTACTAAGAATCTTCTGATTCATTCGGGATCTTTAATCAATTGCTTATAATTATTATATCTTTGCTATTTGTCTTACCTGTTGATATAACTAATTTTTAGCTAGTCAAAAAACAATGATGAACAGTAACTTAATTATAGCATCTTAGGAAAGTTAAAAATGACTTAATTGTACCTCGTTGTAGTCTCGTATGGAGACCTGGAGGGTCTATCTCACTGTCTACCTATACCAAGTATCGTGCTTGGTTTTTATAATTAAGTGATAGAAATGAGTATTATTTTTGCTAGTTGTCAAGAATGAGTAAATAAGAGTTTAAGTCATCAGTATCGAGTGATGATATATTAATCCTGGCGATAGATAGCGTTGTCACCTGGCCAAATTGCAATGCAAATTTTAATTAATAATCCGGCATTGATATGGCTTCCAATTCATTTCAAAATCATGTGAATTGTACAAGTATTTGGGAAAATATGGTCTTTGAGAATAAGGAAAATAACATCAATTCTCCAAAGATGGTACATTGAATCTAACAATATTCAATATCCGTCAAGCTTTTTCTTGATTAACCGTAGAATTTTTTGTCGGGCTTCATCGTGATTTATAATCTTGTGAAACATTATTAGAACGCATGTTTAAGATTATAAACAATTTAGCATTGATTTTAAGTTCCATATTTTTATATCGACTGTTTACAATTTAAAAAAGTCAGTGGTATTCTTCGGTTTAACCTCCATTTTTAAATAGTTTCTTACAGCATTTAGAGTTCTAGCTGAATGTTTGAAAGGTGTTCGTAGCGGAGTTGGTGATATCTCTTCTGTAAAACGAACCTACGGAGTTGCCTCTCTTCCCAGTATTCCCGTTTAGGTTGAAGTGGTGGCTGTAAAGAACATTCGTTATCCACACTTGGAATCGGAAGTCTATTGGTATGCCCTTGGCAGGCCTTCCTTTATTGGAAGACTATTGGAACTGACCTTTCACTTAGCCCGTATATCTCCAAAAATATTTTCTTGCTGACCTGTCAAAGTAAACCATTTCTTTGGGAAGGTCGTATTAAAAATATACTTTCAGTTGAACTTTTTTTATTCACCTTTAAAAGTTTTTTAAGTAATAACTCAGGATATGATCAGAAATTTTATATTGTTCTCATTGTTAAACTTTACCGCAACGCGTAAAGATGGCATTATGTAAAGAAATGAAACCTCATTCTCCTCTCCTAATTGAAGGTTGTTAAAATATTTTGCATGTATCATTTACGAGTTTTATAATACTCGTAATCATTTTTCCATTTCTTTGATAGTTGTTTTCTGCTTAAGAGTTATAAAGATAATCAAAGTATAACAAAGAATACTAATAATGTATTTAATATAATAATGGTTTTAATGTCGATTATGTATATTATTATAATTATTATTACAATAACAATCAATATAACTAGGCCAACTGACCTGGTAGTTATCTCATTATGATTATGTAATAATTTGAAAATATTTAAACTCACAAGAACTGGCTTTCAATAATGCTAACATTTTCGCAATAAATTCACAATCATCAATTTAACGTCAAGAAATGTATAGGAATCGGTTTTTTGGAATTATAAAAAGCTTGCGAGGCTTTGATAGAAAGATTCAATTTCAAAATGTGAAAGCACACAAAGCACCTGGAGGTGGTAGTAAGGGTGTGTGTAAAACCTGCGAAATATACGAGCGATTTCATCCAAACGCGCATTAAGTAGCTTCATTCATTTCCTTAATTAAATGTAAAGACATTTTTTTACATAAAACTTAAGTTTTACTAGTGGCAAAGAGAGACACAGCGCACTTAACTATTTCATGGCTAAAAAAGTTAGAATATCGCTGGACTAAATGTATTGAGTTGAAAGGAAACTATATCGAGAAATAAATTTAAAAGAAGTAACAAAAATGCGTTTTCTTGCCTAAGGTACTTATCATACAACCTTCGTATGTATAGGCATGTTATATTTTCATCTGCAAAGTATTTCCTCTTTTGCTGTAATTTCTCTGTCTTCATTGTTGCATGTGTATGTTTTAATATTTATTATTAAATTTTCGTTGCATGCCATCAATTTTCCACGGTTTTTGTTTTTATGTTTGTCATCTAATTTATATGTAAAATAAATATAGCGATATGTGTAATAATAGTGCTATATCCATTGTCCTAAGTCAATGCGAACCGTTGCTTGTAATAAATTAAAAGTTGGTTTAATAAAATATATGGGAATCTGAAGATCGAAGGAAATATGTACAATGATACGACATTATTAGGGCGAAATTGAGACTACCATGTCTCTTCTTCATCTAACCAATCGTCATTTGAAATTTTAAAGAGATAGCTTGAAGAATGTACACATAGGAAAACTACTTTTGGGTTTAAAAACCTAAGCTTGCATTTGGGAAAAAATAAATCACAGCAGGAAAACACACACGAGAATGGGGGTGTAAAAAACCTGCGATACCTACTGATAGTTAAGTAACTTCTAAGAAAATGGCTGGTTAAATTAGATCTGATTTGACTCGAGGGGTATTTCCTGATCCACTGAGTCCACGCAATTGGAAGGACGCCTTCTGTTCTCATCGTGACAAAGATAGAATCGTATTTATATTTACATGTATTCCCTGCGAGACCCGGATTGTGTAACTAAATGTTTAAACAATTACTATTTACCCACCCTAATCTCGTATTTTATAACCGTTTTTGGCGGTGGGGGTTATAACATCCGAAACCCCCTCTGACTCCGGCACTGATGTAGGGAATGTTATTTTCCACTCTGTTGTAGTTTCTTGCATTAAGACCTTACGATGAAAGTAGATTGGCGCGATTATGACTCAATAACCCTCCTTTGCCGATCTGAAACATTTTGCTGTGAACTTCAGTTTAAACCGCTTTACCCTAATTCTTTGCCTTCGGCGTCTGCAAACTAACTTGCTTCGGCTTAAGTTTGCATCTCTCTTTGAAATGCATCACAACACGTGCACTGAGGCATGGTTACTCGGTGAGTCACAATCTCACGTTTCTGTGGCGTGACCTACTACCTACTTTGTTACCTCAACATTCGCCAACGCTGCACTTGCGAATTATTCGCGACGTATCATAACATTAGATCATTTCACTTATTAAGAAGTTATTTACTTGAAAGAATTGAAGTTATAAATATTACGCGTTGATATAGCTCCCAGCATCTGTGAAATGTATCCCGTTTTTTAGGATTTATATGAATATGAAACCGTCGGGTTAAACGTCAAATGTAGGTAAGCATTTCTAAACCTATTCTTATGTTCCTTTATTCTCAAACTGGTTAGGGTAATGAGAAAGTCTCTGTTGTTTGCCACCATTTCCTCTCAAAATTCAAATAGCAATCCAAATCAAGCTGTAATTACGAAAGGAAAACAGTTCACGGGCTTCTCTCGTCCTGTCCTTCATTTCCCTTCTTTGCAGAATCACAAATTGCTTAGCGGTGGAGAAGACATCTAATCAAACGCCCATTTAAAGATCCTAAACTCGCTGAAACCATTCCTCTGGTTTACTTTCCGCACCTTTTTTCCTATGCGCTCATTCTTCAATTGCTCATATTTTTACTATGAAGTGCCGTCTTCCAGTATTGCAAAGACAATGTAGACAATTGTATCTATAATAACTACGCATTAACAGATACATGTATTGTATGACGCTGCCACCTGATGCACAGTCAGACCGCAGCGGGTATATTGTAATAATAATATGACTCTAAGGACAATCTATATTTAGGATAAACGCTTAACCTCCGCTTGAGTTACATTACTTAGCTTTTCCATTCGTGATACCATAATTACTCTCAAAATCATCTCGTTATCTCAAGGAATTCAAATACTTGTTTTTGGAAGAAAGTAAATTAACATTGTCGAATCTCCCCAACCCAATTAACAGTGTAATAGAAATATCATAGTTGATGGATAAGATAATCATGAGATATCGGAACGTTTGTATTTAATGAAAGGAAACGCTTACAAGTGGAGAAGATAAATAAAAGCGGAATGGTAGGTATGGTGAAAAAATAGGAGGGATTATATTAAAATATAAATATATATAGTCAGATAAAAATTTGGAGGACAAGGCCGAAGAAAGTTGGTTGAGGTTTGATAAGAAGCGCACATTGAGGAGTAAAAGGGCGTACGTGAAATGGGATGTAAGGATGTGATTTAAGCGAAAGAGATATTCAAGTATGCTGAGTGTTATTGTTATCAGATGAGGCTCTTAGCGTTCATAGCTCAATGTACATGATTGCGATAGATTTACACGTTTTAATAGAAAGGGTATGGTCAATCATACGTTTCTTGATAATGGTTTGTATTTTCCGTACTCTTTTAATGGTTATAATTTTGTGCCTGTGGGTAAAAGTGATTCTTGCTAGTTAAAATATTCTTTTTTGTTACAACTTACAATTCTGTTGTAGCGACAAGGCAGGATTTCTTGATTTCACTAAATCAAATTACGACATATAGACGTCCTGCCTCGTCTCCATCTCATTGTCAGATATATTTTTGGAGTTATTTTGAGAAATCTTCCTTAAAGATAAGGGCTTCCTATTCCTTCTTCGAAGGGAATATTTCCTTTTCTCTCGATCCATTTGTGACGTTCAATCCCGCCCCCTCAGCCTTTAAACTTACAACCAAGGGGATCCCCTTTCTCGGCAAATAAGTGGAAAATGGACGCTTCGTCCTTCCCATTTCTCCCTCCATTACCTTCGACCTCCAGCTGTCGTTGAACTCTCCAAGGACGCCTGTGTCATATGAAATAGGTGCCTGACACAACCGTCTTTGCCTTCTTGTACCGCCCAACATTTAGACGTAAAACAAGGACTTGCCCAAGGACAGAGATCGGCAATTCTTTTTTTTTATTTTGAGGTCTTCTCCCTTTCTCCCATTCTCCGAACTTAACAACGTATCCTAGCGAGATTTCTGTTGTTGTGGTAATTGCGTGGAGTAGCATAATTAACATATTGAACGAAATATCGCCAATATGATAGAGAACATACTCAATTTTCCGATGAAAGGTGGGCCAGGTAAACAAGCCTACAGAAACCACTGGTTTGTTTTTATGTATTCCCTCAGCTCACAAATGACCACAGTATTTATGTGACGTTACTGTCAATTGGGTTATTGTTGGCGAACGGACGATTAATCGTAATCGGAAATATCGGAACTTTTTTTGGGTTTCAGAATCGGAGAATTTTTAACCTATTTTCCGGTTCCAAAAACGATACTTTGGAATTTCTTCTCTAAACTCAATCTTCCACTTCTGGTACTTATACTAATTAGATATATGCTTATCGATTTAACTATCAGTAAATGTGAAATAAATAGATCTTCATAATGTTTACATATACTATTTATCGTGAATTTACGTAACTTATTCATGAATAAAAAAATGGAATCTTCGAGTTTTTCCCAATTTTTTAACCATTTCCACAAAGTGCGTTATTTTTTCTTTGTTTATGATAACACTTTAAATTTTTTCTTATTAAATACCGTTAATCTCTCATTTAACATTAATTTTATAATCAAAATTGTGGAATATAAATTGAACTCTAAAAAATGCTATGAATTTAGGGCTTAAATATGATACCTATATAATTTAAATAAAAAAATCGTTTCCTTAATCATTCAAACTTTTATCCAAGCTTTTCAATAAAAAGGATGTCCTTCGCCGTTTTATAAAGTTTTGCATTAATTATTCAACAAAATTTTTTATAAGTAAATATTCTTTGTATTTGTTTCCTAAATTCATTGTCGATAAAACAATTGGTTTATAATCATCGCAAGAATTGTAATAGGGAACCGTATCGGAATTGGAAGTTTAGTGTGGTATCGGGAATCGGTAAAAATTTTGGTGTCGTTCTATCACTAATTATTGTCTTCCAGATTTTTATGTTTCTGAAATTGAAATGCAGGAAGCTAACAGTATTCATAATCTGTGCATATACTTGTAGAAACGAGTTGCGAAACATAAAAGAATTGAAGCAAGGTTACTCATTTTCTATTTCTGTGAGTAAACAGAGAGGTAATGGCGACGAGAACAATTAATGATTTAGGCTATCCGAAGGAATGATCAGATTGAAGACTCATCATTTGACATTATTATTTACAAATCTTTTACAATCACGGGAAGAAGCCCTTAGACGAGCGGAGTGCTACTCCTTTTTGGCCTTCTATACAACTCTCTCCTTTTTATACTGTGTCTGTGTAGTTGTACACAATTCATGTCTTGTTCATGTTCAATTCATGTTCTTTTTGTCTTAATAATGTTTATTCATGACTACAGGTGTTGGCTCAGTGGTAAATGTGTTGTAATGCTTCAGAAACGAATCATCCTTGTACCCGATTCATCGTTGGATATTTAAAGCCATTTAGAGTTTTATTTTGTTCTTTATCACTCTGACTTGTAATAATGAATTGCAAATATAACAGATGGCTACTGAGTCTTAAAATTTATTTACATACCCTTTCCCTGAAACCTCAATGCAATATGCCCAAGAGTAAAATTGCGTGAAAGAAATCGCGTTCCTAATGTGATCCAAATTTGGCCCAACAATCCCTATTCAACTTAAAGCGAATGTCTGTATGCGTGGGCGAAGTTGAAGTGTGCCTCAGACCTGTAAATTCTAATTAGCCGATTATGGGAAGGAAGAATAGAGCAATTCAATCCGAGAAGTGGAAGGAATGACTGTCAGGGTAGTGCTTGAGATCATCGGTGAGCTACAGAAAGATAGGAGAGAAGATGTGGTGGTAAAAAAAGATAAAGAAATGAGAGAGTTTAAATAAGGGTTATGAGGAAGTAGCAGTGCGGTGGATATTCATACAAAAGTGAACACAAGAGTGGAGAAAAATGTAAGAGAGACAGGAGTTAAGAATTTTGAGGGAAAGTGAAAGTTGAGAGTACGATTAGATCGCACACTAGATTTCCCTTTATAATGACATTTCTTGATGACCAAACTCTCCCTTTATGTAGTTCAACGTCTTTGTCCTTCCTTTAAGTTTTTCATAGAATTATACCTTCAATGACCTCAGTAACCCATTCCCTCAATATATCAATTGATTTACTACCGCCTCTCTATCTTGTCGTCAATAAGAAATATTCTTTACCAACTCCAGCCGATTCATTTTTGTTTTTCTAATTACACAAATTACTATATTCCAGCCTATTCCAAATCCATTACGCTTACAGTATTTTTATTGCCTCATTTCTTAAGATCCACGCTTAGCATCATCGAATATTTACTCCCACAGTGGCGGAGTGGATAGTGTACTAGCACGTGCTAGATCCAACTCTAAGGTCCTGGGTTCGAATCCCGGCTAGTCGGAATTTTCCGGTTAGGGGTTGGTCGTGTGTGTTTGTCGTCCTTTGCTATTGTTTGTAATATTTATCAAGTTGTAATTAGAATTAGCTTCCTGTATGCATTATAGAATTTATTATTATTTCGCGTGTAACTCTCGTTTATTTCTTACTAATCATTGTTTAATGGAGCAGATAAATGCGGTTTTTAAGAATGAAAATAAGAATCTTTACATTTTGTAGTTCATAATTTTGACCAGAATACAATTGAATCGAGTTGGCCTTTATATTCAGCAAGGTTACAGCGACGTAACGAGATGATATGATAAGAATACCCTCGGTAAAGCCTGAAAAAGAATAGTAGTCGCGACAAAATTACCGAAATATCATTCTAGAAGGACACAGGAAAACTTCCACATTCGGATTGCATGATAGTAAGTATAGTTCAAAGTAAGAGACTGACATTTCGGCTGTGAATCGCCTTTTATACCTAATTGTGAATTGGAGAGTTATTGTAAAATTTGTGAGAGGCAGCGAAGCAGTATTGAGTGTTCGTAACTTTCTTAAGAAAGCAAAGGTTAGGTGAAGGGAAATGCCATATTTTACGAAGGAGGGCGGAAGTAGGAAATCTATGGTCTTAATTATTACGAAAATTGTAATAGATCTATCGAAGAAATTTTATGATAAGGAAATATACTCGTTTGTATCATCGTTTATTATATCATTTTCTTAATGGCATCCTATGCGACAGAAGAAGTTTTGCGAGAGAGATAAGACATCGTTCGAAGAGGAAACAATGAAGTATATAGTATAGGTTAGACAATAGGGAATCAATGCCACCTTTCGTAGATTTAGTTTCAGAAGTTAGCGCCTCAAATGGGAATGGAATCACGCAGTTAATGACAGGCAAGCAAGTTAATAAAATTAAAAATCAAGCGAGAGAATCAGTTAGAAATGTAATGCCGTTACACAGAGATAAATCTAGTAATTTTAGTTCAAATTTACGCCGTAATATCAAGAGTGAAATTTGCGAAGAAATAAACTTAGTCGTAGTGAACTGTAGAAGTATTCGTAATAAACAGGCGGAATTCTTTGACCTAACAAGAAAAACATGTGCCGATATAATATTAGGAAATGAGAGTTGGCTCAGCGAAG
Organism: Ladona fulva; assembly: GCA_000376725.2. NCBI lineage: Eukaryota > Metazoa > Arthropoda > Insecta > Odonata > Libellulidae > Ladona > Ladona fulva. Next base: position 1,754,242 of record KZ308180.1, on the reverse strand, counting down.
AAGTAGCATCTAGTGAGATTTTTCCTCCTGACTACACTGTATATCGCAAAGACAGAGGTGATAGGTTAGGAGGTGGAGTATTTATCGCTGTTAGGAATAACTTAGTTAGTCAATTAGAAGTTCTGCAAAACCGAGAAAACTCTGAGATGATACTCAGTGTCTGATAGGCATGGTAAGAAGACTTATTTCTGCTCTTTTTATCGTCCTCCCGACGGTGATGACGAATCCATTGAGGTCCTGCACGAGTCACTTACTAAACTACGAAAGAGTAAGCCCTACGCAACCGTCTTCGTAGGAGGGGATTTTAGTCTTCCCAACGTTAACTCGACGAACATGTCCGTTACTAAAAACAGTCGAGATAAAAATGCATCGCAGAAATTAATAGATTTATTTTCAGTGTTTGCCCTTGAACAGATTAATACAGAAGCAACGCGAATGACTTCTCTCGGCAATGGCAATATTCTCGATCTACTTGCCACTAGTCATCCTTATCTCGTTCATAGATTATTCGTAGATGAAGGAATATCAGATCACAAAATAATAACCGCAGTGCTTAAGGTAAATGCATTCAGAGTCACGAAGTCCCCAAGTACGTTATATGTCTTTAAAAGAGCAGATTTCCACGCGTTTAAGGAATTTATTAAGGCGAACAGTTATGGATTTATTAGTTTTACTCAGGAACATTCGGTAAACGTGAGCTGGTCAGAGTTTCTTCGTATCCTTCGCGAAGGTACCTTTAGATTTGTTCCGACTAAATTGGTACGAGATCGCCAAGAACCGCGATAGGTTAAACCGAAATTACGTTCTCTCCAAAGAAAACAGAGAGTTATTCATTCGCGTATGAAGTCCTTTCCGAATAACAGTGTTGAATACGAAGAACAGCGGCTGAAATATTTAGACATCAAAATTAAAGCGAAGAATGAGGCTCGTAGCGAATTCGAAGCATATAGATCTATTACATTGCGCGAATCGCTGGAAAAGAATCCAAAAGAGTTCTGGTCATACGTTCGTGAGAGTAGAGGCAAACAATCGACCGTTTTGCACCTTGTTGATAATAATGGAAAGACAGTAACAGATGCCAGTGATAAAGCGAACATTCTTAACCAGCATTTTAAAAAATGCTTCACATTAGATGACGGTCGAGTCAACGCATTCCCCACCCGCGTTAGTTCCACAATGAGTAAGTTAGAATTGAACGAGGCAGGAATTAGAAACCTTTTATCACAGGTCGATAGTAAGAAATCTCCCGGGCCAGAAGGCGTGCCTGCATATGTAATATCTACGCTAGCAAATGAGCTTGCTCCTCTTCTTCTCGCGTTTTTCAGTAAATCTTTAGATGAATGCACGGTTCCGGTCTCATGGAAGAAAGCGCACATTACTCCAGTGCCGAAAAAAGGGCGTAAGACACAACCAGACGACTTCCGGCCGATATCGTTAACGTCGGTATTTAGTAAAATTCTTGAGCACATCATCTGTAGTTATATAATGCGTTTTCTCAGTGAAAATGTTGCGATAACGGAAAGTCAACATGGGTTTCGTAAGGGTCGCTCCTGTGAGAGCCAGTTAGCACTTCTCAATCAGGACATAATGCATGCAGCCGACGAAGGCTTTAGGACAGATGCTATATTTTTGGATTTTAGAAAGGCATTCGATACAGTTCCGCACGCGAAGTTACTACAGAAACTAGAATCTTATGGAATCGATGATCAAATCATTCAGTGGATTAAGTCATTCTTGACATGCAGAAGCCAACGCGTAGTCTTAGATGGGACTTTTTCTGATGAAGTGGAAGTGACATCAGGGGTACCTCAGGGCAGTGTTATTGGGCCCATATTATTCCTTATTTATATTAACGATATCGTAGACAACGTTAAGAGTAACGTACGGCTCTTTGCGGACGACACCCTTATATACAGAAAAATCCAAAACGCGGAGGATTCATTGATATTACAGAGTGACCTGGACGTTGTTACCAAATGGTGTAAAGATTGGCAGCTCAGTTTAAACATAGAGAAATGTGTAGCAATGAGCATGACCCGCTCTCCGATCAGAAGCGTGAGCCTAACTCCCTATCACATTAGCGGCTCAACGTTAGAATTCGTGAGTCAATACAAATATTTAGGGGTCGTTTTCAGTAGTAATTTATCATTTAAAACGCATATACGAGATATAGTGGGGTCAGCCGATAGGACATTGAGGCTATGTAACCGCGTTCTTAGAGGCAGTCAGTCGTGTGTCAAAGAGGTAGCTTATTTTTCACTAGTTCGCCCGTTACTTGAGTACTGATGCGCGGTGTGGAATCCGCACGAGAAGGGTTTGATTTTGGAACTGGAGCGCGTACAACGTAGAGCGGCTCGTTTCGTTAAGGGAGACTACAAGTTCGACAGCAGTGTATCAGATATGATCAAATCCCTCGGCTGGAATTCTCTCGACGATAGAAGACTCTAGTTTAGGTACAGATTGTTCGAGAAATTCCTGAGTAGTGACTTACATGACGAAATACGCGACATTGTGATTCCTGCGCTTAGCGAACGCAATTTTAGAGACTAGACGTCGAAAAAATTTCGTGAGATTATTGCACGAACGGATAGTTATTATTGGTCTCTTTTTCCGGATAGTCTTAGACGCGTAAATAGGATGAATAATTAGGGACTTTGGCGTATTAACACCCCCTGCCATACGCCATACGGAGTTTTGCGGGGTATTTATGTAAAAAAATGTAAATGTATATAAAGAATAGATGAGGCTCCTTACTAGCTTGGTTGCCCCGAAAGGGAATTGCTTGAAAGTTTTAAAATTTACTTTGATTTACTTTTTCAGTCATTCTATTCATGTAGTTCGTGATAAGATTAGTGAGAGAATTATTTAGTAGAACTGAGCATTGAATACTTTGATAAATACTACCCACTTTAGCTGAAGATTACCCTGTAGCTTATAAATGTAAATATTAATAATTTCTGCTCATATATTTGTGATAAAAGAAACAATCGGGTTAAATCGCTCGCGTATTCAAGGACTTTTTGTACAGCTATTCACATTTATAATGATTGATTTTGTCGGTGTGTTTGTTATCCCAAATTATACAATTCGTCCGACCACGACACCACTGCGTCCAGCGCAACTGATCTCCGTATTTTTATCCGACTGTCTTGCTTGACTTTTTCAGTCGTCAAGACGCGGGCTTCTTTTGGAATCGGCACAACAAACGGCTCTCAAATTGCCGAGCTGACTGCTCTCAAGGTCGCTTTAAGAAGGTTCTTTCGGAAGGTTACTTGGTCTGCCCTTGGTCATCGCTTTTAGTACTTCTGCTAGGATATCTTTTGCTTCTTTTAGACCCTTCACTCTCTTTTGGCCTCTTCACGGCATCACGTTCCTACGAAAAGTGTTTAGTTTCCTGATTTTGGAATCGCACATTGTTTCCATTGTTAGATTCCTTTCTCTTCCCCTCAATCCTTGGGTACATCTTCGTATGACTTACAGATTAACTGCCTATGAGATTGAAAGAATGACTCGCATCGAAAATACTGGAACTTCTGGAACGATTATTTTCAAGCATTCTTTGTTACAATGAAGTCACTTCAGATTTCATATTATTTTATATTCATACATTATTTCCCATACACCGATAATTGCCATTTTACGCCGAAAAACAACAATACAGATAAATAATAATGTACAAAAGTAAGCGTGTTATAAACGAAAAATGTCATCAAAGCAATAAACGACGAAAGAAATGCAGGAATTGTTGTGTAATTGATGACGGATTCTTTGCTCGATGAAAATGAGTTCATGATACATATAACAGTGGAAACTATTAGAGATAGTATGAGAAATAAACAGGAAAATCTAACGAAAATCAACAATAAAGCTAAATTAATATATAATATGCATAGAAATATCTCTAAAATTTAATTCATAATGCTCTCTAAATGTTTACTGAAATGGACTTTAACTGAATTTCTTCCTCATCGTGATTATTTTCCTACGCAGTACCTATAAGGAATATATTTCTGGCTCTACTTCATTGGATGATGCGAAGCGGAATCGTTTATTCTTTTTCGATATTGTAACCATGGTAATTGGGCTATTAACTAATTTAGCTATTTGATTTCTTTAGCTATTGTCCGAGAAGGGTTCCTTATACATACCGCAACCTATTCAAAATTCCGCTATTTAATAATGAAAAAGGTGTATATTGTAAATGTGAACAAAATTCTATAGCAATATTATACAAAATTTTCAAATAAAACGTTGCTTAGATATAACTTTGCTTGCTTGGCTTGGTTGCTTAGGCTAACTTTCCAGCATAGGAAACTTGAACTTCAATCTTGAATTAGCTTTAACTTTAATTCAAGAATAATTTTGAATAACTTGAATTCCATCATAGAAAACGATGCTATTTTCAATTAACTGAAAAAAGTTTGATTCTGCATATTTAAGATCTGAATAAAAAACGATGAAATTGAAATTTAGCTACATATCGAATGGCTTATGTATACATACTATGGTGATTGAAAGATAGCAATAATTCCAAATTTTACCTTTTATAGTATTGGAAATTTGGGTAATATTTAAGTTCACAGTCACGAATTCACCCATATGAATGGTATATTACTAATCTTTAAATATTTCTGCTATTGTATCCTTCTTTATAGTTTTTTTCCAATGTAATATTAGGAAGAAATTCACAAACTATTTGTTCGGAAAGTGTTTCTCTTTTCTGCGGGTATAACAGATGTCTTTTTCGCTGCAGTCGCAGTCGATGGTTTCAGCCTCGAATTTCTTATCGCAATGTGCGGCGACAGAATCCCCGAACACAAAGCGCTGCGCGCGTGAGAAGTATTATCACTCATGTATTATATCCGGTGCATTCGGTTACTCATTGCAAATGACAACATAGGAGAGCGATGTCGAATACCTTTCAACGGTTACCGCTCGTATAAAAGAGTTCAATAGTCTCGCAATAGTGCGGACATGTTCTCGATACGACCTTCGCTTGTAGTCAAGGTGAAGGACGCCAGTTCTCTCGCTAATCAACCAGGACATCGGACCGGAACTGAATCGGAAATAGTACCCGAAAAAACTTTATTTTTATCGAAGTGAAAACCGAATCTGAACCGAAGAAATATTGAACTTATTGAACCTAAATGGAAATGGAGAACTGTTATTTTTCCCTTCCAATTTCGGTTCCTAAATTGCATCTTTTACTTAAGTGTAATTGGAGGGGTTTACTAAACATAACGCTTAACAACGAAATATTTTGAAATTTTATTCTAAAATTAAGAGTATAGTAATGTAAACGAAAAACCGCTAGAAACAATAAAACAATTTCTGAGAAGGATATGATATTATAATGTTCGGAATGGAAAAGTACAGTTCGTAGACAGGATCGAAACCGGAACTGAACCGAAAATTGGTTTTCTCGTTGAACCGGAACGTAAACCTGAACAGAAAATATTACGGTTCGATGCCAAATAATCGTTAAACCTCTTTGCGAAATTCGTTAAGTAACCGCGCGTGGTTTCCCGTCCTGTGATGAAATGTTGCACGCATTTGGAACCCTCTAATTGCTACATTTCACCGACTCACATGTCTCGATCTCCTTTTATCGACTCCGCTCTGTTCTGACAGAAAGTTGGATTATAATTGCGCGATTTCTCTTCGGATGAAAAATCCAGCAACAATTGGAACTGGGGAGAACGAGACACGAAAGGAAGACATACCATGTTATAGAGTACATTTACTTATTTACCACAAATAGAGTACGAGTTACTTAAATTTTTAATCATTCACAGAGCTTTATTATATTATAATTTTATATTATTATTTTCGAGTCTAGAACCTAGAATTGTGCAATCTTGCTTTTTACGTGATTTACTGAGATCCATTACAATTTTTGTTATATTAAATGTGTGTTATTTGGTTAAATTGGTAAAATCGACAGAAAATTTATATAAATATTGATATAATAATTTTCTTCTCCGCATACTTTCAACTCTCATTTGAATTAAATTGATTTAGGTTTTATGTAAGAAGAGATTAACTGTTCTCAATCTTGCCCTTAATGAAGACGTTTTATTATTATCATACGGTATATAGATGTGACGTTATGGTTTCATTAAGCAACTTTTGTGAAATCTTTTCTTGGTAAATATTTAAATCACGAATAAATGCACTCTTACACTTCTATAATGTGAGCTGATGTGAACGAATTCTTACAATCAATAAATAGAAACTTCGTCTAATAATAGATGTGATGTTATGGTTTCATTAAGCAACTTTTGTGAAATCTTTTCTTGGTAAATATTTAAATCACGAATAAATGCACTCTTACACTTCTATAATGTAAGCTGATGTGAACGAATTCTTACAAGCAATAAATAGAAACTTCGTCTAGTAGACATTGCGAATCACTTTCTCAAACACATTGATATTGATAGTGTTACTCAGGAAAATTCTGCGATGCAATAAGTGTCCTCGACTTGGAGAATAATATGTGGTTTTATTTCTGTAAATTTGTAAAATTTTATTTTATTTATCTTGCCTTGCGTTTATTCTTGATACTATTTCGCCGTGGCCATGGATATCAGTTATATAACTAAGCCGTTCAAGGCCGTAGTCCGAATCGCATTCACTTCTTTGTAGAGTTATTCTGCCAAAGGGTCCACCGTTGTTTATAGCTCCTTTTGAAGACGCAATATCCCAAAGAATGCAAATTTTTCCTTCAAAAGTTTTCCCATTAATCTAGTTTCGCCAATGACATATAGCCGGAGCCGTCATTATAGTCCGCGGTATCCTCTTCTCAAACTACTTCTACTTTAATTACACATTTTTCAAGTGTCTTCCCAGGAAAATTAATCTAAACTGTTGGAAATGTATTACTAAATAGCTTTAACATATTTAAAAATTACTATCACAGAGGAAGACCGAGGCATTTTAGAACCTATTTTTTTCAAGTTTTGCTAAGTGAGATTTTAATTTTAATTTGTTTATATAAATAGTCGTTTCCGATAGACAAATTGCGTGATCCTTTCTGTCTGTCTTTGGTGAGTTCAATTTCTTAGTCAATATTTTTCGAGGAATTTTTCCATCTGGAGATTTTTAATGATTCCATCACCAATAGGCTCCTAGCGGATACTATCTACTTCAGACGTCTGCGGGTTTGTGGTATTAGTAGTTTATTTGGAAATAATTCTAATACTTACATTTTATCTCCATTTTACCAATTAAACCAAACTATTCTTCTCCATTTCATTTAATATGACGTATCTGTAATCGATCACAGTAAAGCAAGTAAAAAAAGATTGCACAATATGAGGTGATAACTGAGGAGGAACTATATGAGGAATAACTGGACTGAATTTTTAACATATTAATAAACGTGTTTCACACTCGAAAGCTTCAGTACACATCGATTGATCGCACTAACAATTGCACTGACGAAGAACAGATGTGCGACCCTCGGCAAACGAGTACTGTAAGCGAACTAAATGATAAGCCCTCATCAAATGGGCACAGTCGCGAGATCAAGATCAATAACATACCACAACCAATCATGCGGAGTAAACATCAAAGGTTTAAAAATAACCAATCCGGTTATTTTATAGCTGATTCTCGTACAAAAATATTTCACTTATTTTTTCAGTTCATTATAATTTGTGCTCATTCCCTCCTCAGTATTCTTTTGTTTTCTACTTTTAAATAACACTCGGGAAGAATATTGAATAGTTAGAAAATATCAATCATGATCTATTTCCTGGAGAATGTAATATCGTGGTTATCAATTCGAAAATGAAAGGCTTGTCTTGTGCCTAATAATTACCAGAATTTTATATTAAATATTTATGTAAAAGATTAAGGACTGTTTTTAAATTCTTAATTTCTTCTTAATTAATAAATTTCTTAAATTCATATTTAGAACGGCCGGTAATGTCATTAAATTTTACTGTTTACAAATATTTCAATCATCTAAATCCACAGTCGCCAACCGGTGGTTCACGGACTGTTGATGGTTTTTAAGAAGCTTATGGTAGTCTGTGAGGAAATTTTGACATTATTTGCAATTTTAATATTTATCATACCCTTTCCTTACATTCTTCGTGTCGCTAACACTAGATAGACGTGCGACAACATGAATTTCATGTTAATAAAATGGAACTTTTACGATGATTATTTTAAATATGCTTGGGCCTTTCAAAAAACTTCATGTTAGTGCACCACGGGATTCAAAATTGTGTGTTTTCTTGAGGTCCGATAGGTTGGCGACAGCTGATCTAAATTATGGCTTTCCTGAAGTCTGTTGATCATAATCTCGGTTCTCAATCCACTTAGTCCCTCTCGAAGATCTTAATTAGAACTTGTATAGCATATCCATCTGCAGATGTGTCCACTGGGCAGATTCTGCCAGTAAATCTCCGCTTCAGCTAGATCTCATCGCCGCCTTTCAGCTTCTGACGTCCGATCTCCAATCACTTCCAAGGGGGAGAGTTCGAGACCTACAATGCCAGACTGAAAATAAAAGTGTTTGCCCGATTGTTTATGAAAATATATTCATTGAAATCTTTATAAGAATTATTTTTCGACGCGTTTTGACACGCTAAGATCAGCCACAGATTAGATCATCAATTGAAGGTCCTTAAGATAAATTGTGAGGCATTTCATGTAACTCACGATTTTCGAAGTTAAGTGAGAATGACGACAACGGACCGATCAAGATGCGAATTTACTCTCAACACGAAGTTGGACAGTTCTTCCTATATTAATACATTATATATTCTTTGTATGCCAGTATTTTTTACGTTTTTATAACTATACGTTCTAACAAATCAAGTATTACCCTTTCTAAGTAAGATCTCCGATAACTTTCATAGTTCTATCGAAATACTTTTATTTTATCGCTAATTTTTTACTTAATGACCAAAAATATTTTAAGAAATTTTGATCTCATCTATGGGTATAGGAAGTGCATAGAAAGATATGAAGAATTGACTCTCGCGAATGCGAAGGCGTTACCTCGTGAAAGGCAAAATAATGGAAATAAAACTTCTCGTACACTTCCACTACAGATTTAATTTGGCAAATTTTGGTAGCGAGCGAGCGGCAGAGATAATCTTCAAATTCATCGATATATACAAGTAAAATGGGGGCACCTGTTGGAGGAGGTGCAGGGCAGCAATTTCCAACGGAAGAGCCTCCATGGTGAGCACAAAAGTCGCCGCTTGGACCTGCAATTAAAACACGGAGTACAAAAGAAGAAAAGCAAATTTAAAGAAAAGGCTCTAATTGTTTATTTAAATGTATGTGGAAGCGAAAAGTGTACCAAAAAAGAAAGAGGGAATCAGAATACAATCACGTTAAGTTCTTGAGGAAAGTGAAGGTTCCAAATAAATCCTAGGAGAAACGAAGCCATCTAAACAAACTAAAATTATTCAATACATAAAAGGGTGAAAGAAAATAGTGACAGCTGGAAAGAACCGGAAGGAATGGAAAAAGGGGAATTGGCAGTATGTCTGAAATTGTAAGTGCACAGATGGGAAGGATAGCAATGTCTCACAAGAGATGCGTGCCGTAGCAGGAAAATATTGCCTTATACATGAAACGAAGATGAAGACTATTTGAATTTAGAATTTCCAACTTCATTCATCGACACGCTTTCCATTCACATTTCCGTTTCGCACGTGATATTTCCTCTGAAGCCTTTAGTTGAAGTCGCTACGTTCAGATGAATGCATTCGATGACTTTGATTCTTATCGGCCTATACATGAACTTACTTTATGTAATCTTCTTCGCAAAAAAAGGGATACGAGTCTGGACTTTAATAAAACTCATTGCCGCCGCGCAGACATTTATAATCGCCACGGATTCTCTGTGTTGAATGCAGACTCGCTAATTTTTCTCATCGACCTTTTGCAATTTCCTTCCTTTTTAATTTGTAATCTTAGGATGAGGTTCCCATGGCCGTGTAAACAGACACGCGTATTTCTAAAAACAGTGGCAAACTTATACAATATGAATCTCCATCTCAGGGGGGTAATGAAGTGACATTGCCTACTTAAAACTCATTCTATTCTTTATTGAACTCTTTATTGCGCATCCGAATATACTTTTTCTGGAACTCAACTCAAAGGGGTTTACCGATAAGATTTCAGTGATTTACATAAACTATACCATCCCATCCAAACACCTCACCGTCCCAATCGTATGCATTCACTAAATATCGCGGTAGCTGTATTATAGAAGAAGTGGGTTGAGTTGCGGAAAGCATGTGATGGTCAGGGTTAAAATTACAAATTGTAAGGGAATGAAGCAAATATGGGTTTGTTTCCTATAAATTACTTAGATAAAAATTAATTCCTTCGTTTTTATATACTTGCATTGCATTTTCACATCTACATCTACATTAGTACCCTGCAAGCCGCCTTTCGGCGTGTGGCAGGGGCATTTTCAACGGTTTTATTTGTCTGAACTGTTGTGTAATGTATTTAATTTCCTGATATACCTACGTTTTTACTCTCGCGCATTTTAATTTTGGTCTTCGAGATCGTTCCATTTCGATTCTACCTATTCGCTATAAATTTCATTAGATAAGGCGAAAGAACAGTCTATTTAAAGTTTCTACTCTACCTTCCGTGTGGCAGCCTCCCAAGTTTTCGTCCATTCTGTTTCGTTAAAACACATTGAATTTTAGTCTTCGCCCAAATTTATAAACGCCTGAATACTATTCTATTTTTATTGCCAAGATTACGTCGTACTCTCTTCCGGAACTTACTTTAGACTCGAGGCCCTATTGGAGAAATTTTTATGGAATGTACGGGTGGACTGATGAGGAGGCGAACCGCATTCTGTGGCCACCCGCACTCCACGTGAAGGTCAAAGCGGACATTTCCCTTTAGCTCTCATCCTCCTGATTCAAGGAATATATATGGAAGGAGAGCTAACGAATGACAGAATACGCTGTTGTCTATTTATCTATTTGTGTTCACTCTTTCGTTGTCATTCTTGCAGTCCTTCCATAATTTTGCGAAAGCATTCAAATCTCATTATCATCAATCATAATCCGATTTACGATCTACTCTGCCCTCTTTGTTATTACTTTCATCTTCCAATCATCAGTTCTGCCTATATTTTCTTACAGAAGTCTCCGTCTTCCCTTCCTTTATCCTCATCCACATCTGTACTTGTACCCTGCAAGCTCCCTTTCGGCTTGCTTGGGTACTTGTACTGTTCAGTCTATTTTCCTACTACGTTATCGTCCCGTATCGTTCGCAGAAAAAATAATTTGTAAAAGCGGCACATCTCAGTATCTCTTTACCTGATTTTTTTCGCTGTACCTGAACTGCCTACGCAAGGTGTATGTATAACGACTACTGGTTTTCCGAGATTGTGCCATAGATGAAATTATGGAGCCTATTCAATCTGCTTTATTCTTCTCTCTTCTAACGGTTTATTTCAGTAATCCCTTTCTTCGAACGAATCATCGCTTTGATTTCTTGTTCATGCTATCTTGTGTCCATCTCCTCTGTTAGCAGTTATCCTTTTTTCTACCTAGCTTCTTCACTAAATTTTCATCTGTTTTACTCCTAAACTTAATCCGTTCCATATCGAAAGAAGTTTTTTCTATAGCCCTGAATATTCCACGGCTCCTTTCTATTGTGCAGATCATCTCATGTAATATCACGAGCACTCTTTCGAGAAATTGGAAGCTTTCAACCTGCCAAATCGGTTTTCTGTTCATCTTCACGGTCTACCTATTTTCTCTCTCACCTATTCTTGTCACTGTTTTCCACAATATTCTTTTTGTGTTATGTTAGTTGATTGTAAAAGCTGATATTTTTTCTTTTTGATGGGAACCTGCCATAAAGTTATACCTGAAACGTTGGATAAATTGGCCCTCATTCTTATTGCAAGATACGCTTTTCACAGCACGATGACGAACTTTGTTCTATTTTTAAAGGTTACATTTTTCTATCGTTTACTGGAAACTAATTTTTTTTAATAGTCTGATTGATTTTCGCAAAACATGGTTTATGATTTACGTATGATATAGCATTCTGGAAGAGTAAGAATAACTGATAATTTCCCTACCTGTCAAAATAAGCGAGGGCCATTTCATTTCGGTGCGTAACTTAATTTTAACTCAAATGTCAAGTACCAACTGAGTGATTGCACTTTCTGGCAAGTTCCAACGGGGAACAACGACTAGCAGACATTGCGTAATGAAACCTCCTAAATTCTGTCACAATTTCGCCATTGTGGATGGAGTCACTACTGTCATATCTGACGGAGGAGCAATAGAAACCCATTTCCCTTTCATCGCGTCTATCCGTCATTTTTAGTCTTCTTTTTTCCGTAACTCCTTCTTCCCTCTCTGATAAGATGTTCTCGCAACTTTCCGCTAATATATCTGGTTAAATTTCATGCTACAATCGTTTTGCTTTCAAAACTTTTCAAGTTAACGATCTGGCTTATTTTGGTGTTAAATTCGTTTAATCTTTCGAAGAAATTAGGGGAATTTCGCGGAATAATTCTTTTTATTAATTAGCTTACCATAAGAATACACATTTCTATGCTTTTATGTGTGTATGTGATTCCTTAACTAACCCTCTTAATTTAATCAAAGAAGCTCGAATGTTCTTAAATTGCGACGGTAAACTTCTTTCTGTTGGTTTAGAAGTTCCTTACCACCATCCTCTCGGTTCCATGCTCACCGCTCCCGAAACGTAATTTATATAAATTATGTTCGGTACGACCGCATTACGTAAATAAAAGTCTGAAATTGAAAAAAAATCTTCCCGACTTCGCTGGAAATCTTTTTTCTGGCCTATCTTGACTCGTAGTAGCAAGATTTTTTTATTTTTAAACATCGTTTAATTGCCTTCAATTCTAATCTCCTTTTTAGATTAGGCGATCTATTTCCAGATGGGACGTCTGGTGATATTTTTATTTTTGGAGGTCACTGGTCTTAATATTTAGAAAATCAAAAATTATAACAATAAAATTTAACTCAATATTGTTTAAAATTATTGAAATTATCTCTGGTTTTAACATGAAAATTTTTCAAATTTTTCTCTTTTTTTTTCATTGCGCCAGCTTTCAGCCGACTATTAGAAGAACTGAAGTGTATGTACATGTATTTCGGTTTGACATGTGTTAGTGTGTATGCTTAATGTGTGTGTGTGTGTGCGTTATATGTATGCATACAAACTAAAGATCAGGGCGGGATTAAGACCGTTAGTTGCCTCAAGCACTTAAGAGACTTTGGTGACCCTATTTGTATGTGATCCAAAATATTTTATTATTTATGAAATATTTTTTATTATTTATGAAATATAACTAAAATTTTATTCATTGAAATTAAACTAAACTTACAGTGATATGGAAAACGATGTTTATTTTTTCATACCTCTACTTTATTTATATCTATTTTCGAAGTGTTTTCCACTTGTAGCTGGGAGCTACAACTTCTTTCAAATTCATTTCGTGAAGTCCACAGTTGGTCAGCTAAAGATGCACTCACAGATGTGCACATGTTTTTAAATTCACAGCTTCATTTTGTAGAACTTGGCCTACTTTGTAATAATGCTGCAAATTCTACAAATTAGACAAATAACCTCATTCAAGAAATAACACGAAAACTAACTAACTCTTGCATCTCAACTGCAGTATTATTTGCTTTTTTTACTGGCGTCTCCCTTTCGTGACATTTCTTCGGCTGTAATGCTTTCGAAATTTTAAGGAAGGTATGTATGTGTTGTAATGTGTGTTTGTCTGATTCTTTTTCACTGACGTGTACAGAGAGTTCACAAATTTCACAGACTGCATACATAGTTTTCCCTGCTTGCATTTAAGCGGAGAGATTTTTCCCCCTTTGATTTCATGACCCGTGGCGGAGGTCTGCACTCTCTTAGTGCTCTTGTTATCATCGCACATATCTGCATGTATTTTTTAAAAGTGAAAGCCCCTTTCGCCGATCCTGCTTCAGCTGCACCATTTGCTGTATTGCAGCATATGGTCCATGATAAATTCGGCAATGGGAGATTTCCGTGTCGTCCTCTTCCCTTGATGCCTAAGCCTTATTTTGTTTAATGGTAAATCCACCTCATCTGAAGGACCACGAAAGCTTAAGATTTTAATAGTCATACGCGTGTCAGTTTGTGTCGTATGGATGTTTAAAGAGTGTTAGATCGTTTGGAAAATTAGGGTTCTCTTAAAGGTCCAAAGCTTAAGTACCAAAAATAAGTTAATCTAAACATGATATTTTCTTCCCTTATTGCATCTCTAAAAATCCCCATACAGTTACGTAATGTTCCCGGGAAGAAAAAGACTTCTTCAGCGCGTGCCCTTGGGGAGTTTCTTTGCCCATGGACCTGCTTAGTAGGCGACCTTCCTCGGGGATATTGGCAGACATAGCGACGGGAGAGTGAGGAAGCGAAATCACCGAAATAGGATTGTGGCTCTCGGAATGTATTTTCGCCTCTTTCTCTGCATTTAAATCGATTTTATAGTTCGAATGTGAGGAATTTCTCGAATTCTCTCCCCTGTCATCTTCTTCAGATTTTAGTGAAATCAAAAGATGGAGTAAATTGCTAACTTTCGGTGTTTTCTCTGAGTTGGAGTTGGACATGATTAATTAGCGTTATTTTTAAATTTTTACTTGATAAGGATAATGATGCTTCATTACCATGAAGTCTGTTCTAGGAACTTTTAATCTAAGTACATAATGGAAGGCTTTCGGTTTTATTTTCATTCAATTATGTTCGTTGGCTGCGGTAGTTTTGGTGAAGTTTGACTTGGGTGATATAACAAACTCATCCCTTGTGTAACTACCACTTGAGTTATCTACCCATTTATGGTCTCCTAACAGTCATCTATGAACACCAGAAAATTCCAGGTACTCTTAATCATAATGTGTTTTTCGTTCTGTTAGAAGTTGGGAGTTTATCTATTTTTTTCGTCATCGGTCCCTGAAAGAAATACTTATTTGTAAATAAAATGAAATCATATTGTAGCCAATTGTAGAATTATTTCCGTGTATAATATTACCAACTATAGGAATGAAGAAGAGAACTTACATTGGGCTAACGATAGTCCGGTTTCCACTTTTTAATTTTTAAACAAGTATTATACTTAACTCATTTCTATCTTTCCCCTTTTCGTATTTTAGGTGAATTTCATGGATTAAAGTCGCGTGGATTTTTTTAGACGAGTATCCTACATTCATGCGACGATGTAGCGAAGATTTAATTTTCCAAAGAGTAAAGAATTACACTTCTCCTCCGTTACCTGAAAATCTGTGTCCCCTGCAGCAAAAAATATCAGAACTCATTAACTGTTTCAACCCTAAAGCTGAGGCCTACTAACACATTGCGGGGGTTTGCGGGTCCTGACGGTCGCCCAAGTTTTTGGATCCTTTAACCTTTGCAGGAAAATTTGCTATCAGCGATACTCCTTTATTTTTTATTTGTCCTGCCTGTCGTATATATGATGACCCCAATTCGAGGGTCATTAAATCTCTCATGAAGGAAGTTACTGTAATTGTCGTGATTGTGGTATTTTATTGCCAGATACTGTGCCAAAGTCTCTCCTTAAACAGTGGAGTATATAGGTGTCATGTTAAGGAAGAGCGTGGAAAATTGTCTTCTTAGGATGCTCGTCTTTGAGGTAAACCTATCGCAATATGACTTCCCTTTTGATGCGCTATCCGTTCTTTGGTCAGGACCTAAAATATTACAGTTTTCTATTGTATAATTCACTTTTGATGGCTTTAACTTTTTCTCGGGTGTTTTCGCGGAACTTAATTTTTTCCTTCTTCAACATAAGTTAGGGATTTCTCGTTAGAAACCGACCCATTACTTCCTCGTTGGGTTATTTTCATTATGATTTCCACTTCGAATTTACAAAGTAGATGGTTGAGGCTATATAAGAAAGAGGCCCACTCTGATCTAATCTCCTCAAAATAAAACGTGCATGAATTAATTCCAGCCATTCGTATTATTGGAACGTATAATTTTTTACTGCTCGCATTGCAAATCTTGTAGTTATGTAGGCAGTAATTTACACGTGTTTGTCGAAGTGGAATACTTTTTCTTATTTTAAGTGTATGGGAGGGGATACAGATCCCTTCTAATGACTTCTTTTCCCCAGACTAAGCCAGCGGTTCCAATAACTGGCGTCAATCTGCGATGGGAATGAGGAACGAACGAAAGAACGATGAAAGGACGATCTGAGGATTACGTAACGAATGTCGAGGCAAATGGTTGCGTGGCTTTCGTTTTCGCCGGCAATCCCAAGACTCTTTGGCCGCACTCCATCGAGCTAAAACCAAGCAATAAAGACTCATTCCGTACATTTTTTGTTACTGGGGAAAACTCTGCCTCTCTCTCTCTGCACTATACATACAAATGTAACGCCACTCCATTTCTAGAAGTACGTTATCATAATCACGCATTAACACTTCTATCAATTTTTGTCCTTGCTCATCTCGCTTAAAACATCCATACTTATTTTCATACATCCTCTTATTCGTGAATCTTCAGTATTGACTATGAGTCTTGGATGTTTTGAGGCTGGATGTAAACGACTAACGTCCATATTCTTCTGAATTCCATCCTTAACGTCTGACTAGCTTATTGGCTCCCTCTCCCGTTTAGATCACTCTAATCTCCATCATATAACTTCTCAGTAATTGTTTTCGACTATCCTTTCCAATTTGATCTTTCATACTGACCTCGCAGAAGTAATTTCAGTCATTATTATCATAAGTCTTATTATTACTTTTCGGTTGGTTCATATGCCCCAATATTCCCTGCTGAATGCCTTTTCTTCCGTTTCTTTGTAACCTATTCCGTCCCCAAGGGACTATGTGACATTCTTATTGCTCGGTTACTGCCCAGGAGCTATAGGTCAACTGGACAAATTTTCAAAACGAATGATAAAATCATCTAATTATTACTAAATGTGTTATACTTCTCTATCGTCAAAGCATAGAAAGAGTACCAGACTGGAATACTTTTATGAGATTGATGTAATATAAAAAATAGGAGCGGTGCAATATTTACAAATAGTCGTATAAAGGTTAATCTTGATTTACCTCACGTAGTAGTCATGTAGAGGAGCTCATTGACGAGTCGAGAAATTCTTTTAGGGGTCGATGGTTTCAAATGTTAACGGACAGCTTTGTAATATTTTACATCTTTTGCTTTTGTTTTTCCCTCTGTATCGTTTTTTCCCATTACATTTTACCTTCAATTACATTCTTTATTATTCTCTCAGCATTTAACCCACTTATTTTCTTTGCCGTCGTTTAATTACGTTAAAACCCCCAACTATATCCAGCACCTTCGTGTCTGTTTTTCTATGAACCCGACTTAGTTTTCACATTCATTCTCTTACGATCTTTTCATCGGTGATTCAGTCTCCTACCGTTTCTCCATACATTCTTCTCACATAGTTCCAGTTACATTCAATTTATTCCCGCAGCACATTGCATAGAAATGCGCAGAACTTAGTACGCTTTATCTCGTCCTAAATATCGAGTGGAGCAAAGTAGCCAGGAAACCTTTCATGGAGCTATTCTTCGCGAATTTATCTTGCTAACAATAGCTCACGCGACTTCGGCGAGGATTAAGGATTTTTAGGTTTTTTCTCCTTAAACTGCGAATGCGAAGTTTGCCGTTCGTAACTATGGCGGAAAAGTCACGACATATTTCTTAACTTTGCCTCCCAGTGACGTATTATGGCATAATACGTTCCTTCGCGACGTTTCGTTCCTATGGGATACTTGCAAAAGATGATCAGGAGGTTCCACACTACCATACAGTGGAAGAAGCATTCAATGCAGGGAAATACCGGGTAATTTAGCATGCTGTGTGACTCGTGATTGCCAAAAGACTCACTCTGTTAGTCTATTAATAGTAGTATAGAGCTATTATCAGCATGGGCTGTCTAAAATGTTGGGGCTACAAGACAGTATCGTTCACCTTTGAAACGTATTTTAAAATATTGCGTTGATAAATCATTTTTTCCAATAAAATATTACCCTTCCCCCATTAGATTATATTATAGATTTGCATACCACCTACGACGTGAATAAATTGGCATGTGGTGTTTTTAAATAAACAATAAATAATTGGATATGATTCGAAGTGATGCCGAGTTATTGCGATAATGGTTATAATTGTATTGCAAGGTAAGGATACCCTTCAGATTGGCAATTTTCTTACCCTACCTCATATCGACGAACCTTTAATTGTATTAAATTAATTGATTGTTTTTTTCTTGCGATGCCAAAGTAGATACTGCATTTATTAAATCCTCAAAAATTACAGATTACCATTTACTTTCATTGATTGTACGTACCTGTAACACTTACTTTTACTTTGTTAGGTTTTATTTTGCTCATTGTCACTATTGGGGTAGGAATAATATCATCATTCCAGCTATGATAGATTTTTTTCTGGTTGGATCCCGCTGTAGAAATAAGGATATGTACATACATTCAAAGACTTTAGCAATTAGTAATATTTTTTCAAATGGTCGATTTCTGATGTAAATCAAAGACTGGATGTTAACTCAGAATTGCTTGGATGATATTCATCCTCTTTTAGCACACTTTTATTTAATATGAGTATGTTGAATTTAATATAGAAGTATAAAATTGAAATAACCGTTTCAAAGAAATTCACGTTCAACTGGAAGCGATTTTGTAACGTTATGTCACTCATTTTCCGATCATGATTTAAAGAATAGAGAAACTACCAATGTCTGTGATTTTACTCTATTTCTGATGATGCCTCCTAGAGTTTGGCCTTTCTTTCTATAGACAGCAATTGAACGACTTAGGGCAGTTGGATATCCCTTTGTGCCGAAAGTACAATGCTTCCTCCGCTACGAGAGGAAGTAAAGCATAAAGTAAGATATTTCTAGTGCCAATACAAATCATTCTCACGAATTCTTTGGATCGTAGGCGTAGCGCTATAAATTTGAGCGTGATAAAGTGTGACGTAAGCATGCGCATTGCGTTTTAATAATAATGAATCACCAGTCGAGCAAAGGATGTCTGAAATAGCTGAACTGCGTCAAAGCGATGGAACAAAGGAGAGAATAGAAATACTTTGGGAATTCCGTGACATCGACGCGTCGCTTTGAGGATTCAAGAGCCGTTATTCCCTAAGTTTATCTATTTCATTTTTTTCCCTGACAATAATCAGAAGAAATAAGTCTAATAGAACATTAGAAGTTTACATTTTCTTTAACTAAAAGTCTCAAAGATGGCTGTAACTTTTCGCTGGTGGATTACAGTATGAAGCTCGTTTAGGAATAAACGAAAAGACAGCCTTGGATATTCAATTATCGACAATATTCTATAATTTTTCCTATAAAAATTCATTTTGTTTACGTGTAGAAAGTTAAAGTTGTTAATTACACCGTCGACCGTTTTTTTTCCTGCAAACCTCATGTACTTACAGGATATCTAGGTACTTGCACCCCTCCACAATGTCATGGAAGTATTAGGTGAATTCGCGGAGACAGTTCAGACCAGTTCGGAACTGCGGCGCATGCGCAGGATGATTTTCCTTTCCTCCGCGAGCGCTCAAAACGCAAACTGCGCAGGCGCCGCAGTTCCGAACAGCTTCAGATATGTCTCCGCAAATACATACTCATATTGAAAATAAAAAGTTTACCTAGCATTGTCATACTTTATAATCAGTTTGTTTCTTAAATAGCTATCGTCAAATTCTCATAAATTCATTTGATAAACGAATTAATAACTAAATATTGTGTTGAGCAGAAAATAATCTTTCGCTTAAGTATATTTCATATTCTCTCCGATGACTGTCGCATTTGGACTTTGCGATCAGCTGCAATCCGACTTTCAAACTCTTACCTCGCGCATTTTTTAAGCGGATGTTGATTCGGATGAGCGGTCGATGATGAAAGAGTGGGGGATTTGATCTCGCCTTGGCCGTCATTTAGCCAGATTTCCTCTTCTCAGCGACTAAAGATGGATAACAAGACCTTGCCTCGCAGATTAGGAAGCCTTTGCGATTCACGTTCATACATTGGGTTCATGAACAAGGCATCCACAAGGTCCTGCACGGCTACTCCGTCTGTTGGATTTAAAATTGGCTCTGCCCATTACGGCTTTGAAACCTGTCCAACTTATTTAGTACGCGTGTGTACTATTCCACATGGACACACTCATCGATTCAGATGCACATTAACGCTGCATTAATTGCATGTAACTAAAGTTTAAGCTTACATTAGCGTGACAGGAAGGATAGAAAAATTTTAAACTTTAAACTGTGGCTTTAAACACATCAGGCTAGGAGAAAAATAGTGAATTTCTGTATAATTTTTACTTAATTGTAAAGTCGTTCGAGGGGTTAACATGTTACAAAAACTTTAAAATAAAATAGAAAGTATTGTTTTGATCGCGATTTCATAGTCATAATAATCCTATGTTCTAAATAATAATTATTTTATTAAGTATAAATTAAACAATAAGTATTTACGTCTATTTTGCATACAATTAACAATGGTAACCATTAAAAATATTAAATTCAAAAGAATGAACGAAGAAAGGAAGTGGAGATTAAAAATTTTTTTGTAACAAAGAATAACTAATAACCGATGTATAAATATCTAATAATGATTGATTCCTATTTCGTTTAAAGGCTACATGCGAGGAATCTGACAGTTTGTCGACGCGTAAGCTTGAGAAATTTCAATACTTCCTGTAGGACAGTACTTTATCGTTATGTCTTATTTCATTGCACTCAAAAATAAATATGATTAACAAAATACTGGAAACGAAACAAACTTTTTTCTTGTTTTTCATTTCGGAAGTTTGTTTCGGTGTTTTTTGCTTGTTGAAAATGCATTTGAAAAAATTGTATGAACTCAGATTTGCGCACAAAAAGATTGTAGGGCCCATGTGTTGTTTGAGAGGTGTATTTTAAATGACCGGAAATCTTCTACTAAACTGCTAGAGAGGAGGCACTGACGTAGCTTCAAATAATAGTTTTTCCGCTATTATGTTTGATCTAAAAAAATTCGAGCACCTATTGGGTGTACACCTGCCGCCAGTTCAGGGTATCGAAGCCGACCCAATTCATTTATTTACCGGGAAAACTGGAATTCATTTATGTCGTGAATATAACGTGATGATTTTCATTGGAATATTACAATACTGATGAACAATAAGAACCAGACTAATGGGTATGAGGAGATATCCGATATGTGATCTTTATGCGAGTTTTATTTACTGTTTGGGTGTTGTTTGTAATGTGATATTTCCTTTTGCGTGATTGAGGCCTATTTTTAATGCGTGCATGACATGACGTTTTCCATCTTATTAATTTTCTACCACCTGTGTTATTATTTCTACTTAAATTTCTGTTTCCACTGAATGGGGGGACCGATATTTTGGGAGAATTATTATTTAAGGAGGATGTCCTTGATGCATAATCAATAAAATAGGCCAAAGATTAAGTTCAGTATAATTATGTTCCTCTTTCGTTGGATTTCCAAGGCCATCTGATAGGCAATCCATTCAATTGATTTCTCTCTCATGGGGAGAGTTGGTTTACGAAAAGAACTTTCAAAGCATGTCAAAGACTCGTCGCTAAAGTTTTCGACTATGCCTCTAATCTGCAAATCTAATACTAATCGGCAAATTCAGCAAATTTGCCTCTTAAGATTATTACCAATTCTGAAATTTCTGTTTCGTCATTGAACATATCTGAGTGGGTTCCTTCCAATATGAGATGTAAGCAAATAACCAAGTCCTCTTTTACTATTACCCCTCTTCAGATTAATGTATATCCCGGTATACATTAACTCACTTTGATGGAGATAAAGTATGCGATTCTTTCTTCCGTACACGTTGAGTCATCTCTTAAATGTCTCTCTGCCTTGTGATTTGAGGCCTCGGGCTTTTTATCGATGGTGTGGATTCGTCCTTTTCAATATTTCCCGAGCGGTTTGTTTGTATTCATTCCTTATCGGAAACATCCGTCTCTTTGCACACGTTTGGAAGTCGAGATAAGCTTCTTATCCGTCTCATCCACTTCTTGGCTATTTCATCTATCCTCATGTTTCGCTTTATACAGGCCAAGGCGGAGAGGTTAGCGTGTTGACGTCATGGTCCCGGGTTCGAGTCTCGGCTTGTGGGATTTATCCGGTTACGGAATGGTTGGTTGTGTTCGTAATTATTAAAATGGATTTTATTGGGGTTTTCCTGTTCCCATTATAGTAACAATAATAATAATAATAATTACATCTAAAAATATACATATCACTCCAAAAATCTGTAATTCTGGATTCGTGCTCCATCACAAGACATTTTCCGAGTTATTAATAGAACTTTGGTGACCCTATTTGTATGTGATCCAAAATNTTAGTTTAAACTAAGGAATCATTTCTTTCCTAGCCAAGCGGACAACGCGTTCGACTTCGGCGAAAGCGGTCCCGGGTTCGATTCCCGGTGGGGGCCTACGTGCGAAATGACCAAAGCAGTAGAAGCACTTTTAACAATACTACTACTACTACTACATTTCTTTCCGGAAAAAGAAATATTTATTCGATAAACAATTAAACACGGCACTTGCGGTATTTCCTCAATATCACTCGTCCGATGCCCAGTTTCGTCTCGTTCGGCCCCCTTCAGGTAAGCTTGCGTTTCGCTCATTTTTTTCTCTAGTGGAAAACCTTTTCCGTTTTTTAAGTAAAAAGTCATAATAATAATAATATCTTTATATTTTCCTCATATGAGGAAAATATGGTGGAATATTTGGTTTGAGTCTTTTCTCAAAATGAAATTAATTAAGCTAATTATTACAATAGGTAGACCAAATCTACAATCTACAACCTAGATCATAGAAAATAATCAGCATCACTTTTGTTTCTGTTTCTCTGCTGTACATTATTCAACTTATCTTTGTTTACCCTGCTTTCCATTCTTCTCGTCACGCTTAAACGTCTCTTCTCCTCTTTAAACTGGTCGATACATTACACCTCAGGAAATCTTACGGTTAAGGAGGTCCCGAAGCTTTTGCTCGTATTAGAATCGAAGAATAGTTTCAAAAACTAACCTTTAAACTAAAGAAAGATTGAGTGCTTTGGGTTGGAAACAAGAATTAATAGTCACTACATAATGAGTCTTCTTCGTGGGTTAATATGGCCTTAGCTAAGTCCTATTAGTAGTTCATATCCCTCTTTGATAGCTAAACCTCTCTCTTAATATAATCTAACAGCTGATGCGTATACTTTCCTCTCTGTTGTTCTTAGAACGTCTACGATATAGTACTCTGATTTTCGATTGTGCCTTTATCCTCATTATCTTCCCTTTGGATAGCTCGTAGGTTAAATAGCTGAAGAAACCAAACTTGAGAAAAAGAGGAACACTTATACCTTTACCACAGTAATATTTATTAACTCACGACCGGTCGTGAACACTTACACCTTTACTGTGGTAAAGGTGTAAGTGTTCTTCTTTTTCTCAAGTTTGATTATGGAGAACTACCACAAAGTCAAGGCCGAAGTAGTAGATTTTATAATAGCTGAAGAAACGTTGATTTCTGAATAGTTTTCATCAACGTCTTTCTTATACGCTCGAGCAACTTGTTGGCGTGCGTCAGATGTAAACGGCTTGATATTTTATTCTTTTACCAATATCGAGCGCCGTTCGCGGAAAAACGTTTCGGTGTGTCTATTCCGTTCATTGTGAGACTGTCCGAAGTAGCAGAGGTGATGCATTATCTGTTAAAATTTCGGAAAACGCACTTTGTCTAACATTTTTAAATAACCTAATCTCATTTTACAACATTCCTTCTTCCACTGATTCCAGAATTGTTTTAGTTTTTACTTGAATGACTCTAAGGCTGTCCAGATATATTTAGTTTTCCGTATCTAATCAAGAAGATTTCTATTTTTGTCAGCACGTAGTTATTTTTCTGATAAATGATAAGACAGTGAGATGTGGAATATATATCTAAAAAAATTAAGTCAAGGGAAATTAAAGAAAACTGGTTTAACAATTGATGCAGGCGGTATAAATAGACCAATTACCGTACCTGGACACGGTTCACTCTTATGAGGGTAGATGTTCAGAATTGCTTGGAGGATGACTAACAGAAGCTACGAAAACTTAAATGAACCAAAGGGAGATTGGCAAAAGTCCTTTGTATGGAGTGTCGTTGTATGAGTGTGAAATGTTGATCCCAAGAAAGGAGGATGTTGAATGTTGCAGGTCTTTTAGATGTGGATTTCCATAGACGGAAAATGTTAACTATGTAACATACATGGGGAAACAGACGGGGATGTACGCGAGGAAGAGGAATAGTTATGATTGTGGGGGATATTGAGGAAGGAATAACTCAAATATAGAGGATGTTGGATTGCATAAGCAAGTTCTTAAAAGTTTAGCTCCAGAGAAAAACAGAGGCTAAAGTTCCTGGATGATATAAAAGGAGGGGTTAGTTAAGTAAAGGAAAGGACTGTCAGTAACGAAATTTAGGGGGAATGAACCTTAATAACTTCCTAGTTGAATGTTTAGTAGCAATTAGAGCAGGTGGTTTGGATTTAGGCTATCATTTAAACATAGAACTTGAGAGACCGTTGGACATGGAGAATGGTAATCCGCCTGGTTGAAGGCTGAATATTAAGATTTTTTTCTTATATGATTCGCTCACTCGGGGATCTCTGTAGATTCGCTCCTTGGAAGACGCAACCCGTTGCACGTCAATGTGTGGTGTGATCACTCGATTACATCCCTTCCTTCCCCTCTTTCCTCCAGTTTTCTAATTTAATACAGTACTTTATCGTTATGTCTTATTTCATTGCACTCAAAAATAAATATACTTATATAAATTTCCCTGAACCTGTACCCCCTCTGTTTTCCTCTTTCTTTTTGCCATCCAATGATCTACTCCATTACTTGTTCTTTTCTTTTGTTAATTCTTTAGTTCGTGTGATATTTCATCCCCTTTGCCGTTGCTACATTTCCAATTTCTCTAACTATTTCTCCTATTTCACATTGATAGTTCATGTCTTTGCTCAGTAGAATGCAAAACTCCAATTGAAACGAGTTTTTTCCAACCATACTTTTTTTACTAAATTAAAAGTTTGTTTTTTTCTAATATCATCTCTTTTCTTCTAGTAAGCTTCACATTCATTTATACTATACTAAAAGTTCGTTTTATTTCCTTTATCGTTCTTACAGTCCCACCATAGGCCCAAGCACTGGAATCTATTCAAATGAATTGAAAACTTTTCCGTAATTTTACATCGATTATCGTGGATGTTGTTAACTGTTTTACTAAGCTGGAGGCAGATTTTCTGTGAAATTTTTCTCTCTACGCCGTCAGTGAAACTATTAATAATTCCAACTTTCGATAATACATCGCTCAATTGTCAATGTGAAACGTCGTATTTTTTTGGAGAGGATTGGTGATTCGAATTTTCGTATCATTTTTTTTCTCCGAAAGAACTCACATCCCCTTAGTTTAAACTAAGGAATCATTTCTTTCCTAGCCAAGCGGACAACGCGTTCGACTTCGGCGAAAGCGGTCCCGGGTTCGATTCCCGGTGGGGGCCTACGTGCGAAATGACCAAAGCAGTAGAAGCACTTTTAACAATACTACTACTACTACTACATTTCTTTCCGGAAAAAGAAATATTTATTCGATAAACAATTAAACACGGCACTTGCGGTATTTCCTCAATATCACTCGTCCGATGCCCAGTTTCGTCTCGTTCGGCCCCCTTCAGGTAAGCTTGCGTTTCGCTCATTTTTTTCTCTAGTGGAAAACCTTTTCCGCTTTTTAAGTGTCCCGAGAAGTGAAGCGTAGACTCTTTTGAGTTTCCTTCTTTCCCCTTCCTTGGGAAACACTGCCGATGTCACTTCGCAAGTTCTGTCCATTGACTTCAATGGCGATCCTTTAATAGCTCACGGCTGCCAACTCTCACCAGATGATTGTGCGACCCGTTTTTCTGCTTTTGTCCCTCTGAGACATCCATCAAATGCCTATCACTGCGAATCATCTGTTACATTGGAACACAGTACAGAGCTACGCAGCTTCATTCCTCCTCGTGTTTTTCCTATGGTGCATTTAGTTAAATGGTGTTTTATGGCTCTTTATAGTGATAATATTATCACTTGAGTTGTATTGGAGATTCTGTTCAAGGTTTGTGAAGAGTAAATATCAGGGTTGTCCAGCCTTTCCGACCGTAGGCCCTTATTAGGAATTTTATTAATCACGTGCACCAATGAGGACCCCATAAATCTGACTACTATTATTTTAATAACTATTTCATATTTTTGCATAACAAGTTTGAAGCAGGTTGTTTAAGACAAATAAGCATAGTCCTAAGCAAAAATACCTTATTATTCTACCAAACTGTATGCACAAACAGATAACAGATCGAAACATTTTTAATAATATTTGTTCTGGACATCTGGTTACCAAACTTCAAGAAAATTGCCGGACCAGACTTAAAACCTTCAACCGTATATTGTACAACCCTTGTATTCATATTTGCTGTGGAATTTAATATAATACAGGGGAAGGAAAAATGTTACGAAGGCAACAAAGATTGGTCCTCACTTCCTGCAAGCTTCAAAAACTCGTGAATAACAATTTAAATTCTTCTCTCATCATTTTGAAATATATTACTTTCGATTTTTTAACTGTAACTCATACGTCGGAAAACCAAGTGAAGTGATTCATTTTGATTTTTCGAGGCTGCATCGTTATCAAAACCTCCCACACGCCGAAAGGCGGCTTGCGGGGTAATTATGTAGATGTAGAACAAAGCATTTACATAATCCTGTTGGAAATTCTATTTCTTTATAGATCGACATTTTTTTGGCTCGAAGCTACCTTGTAAAAGAAAGGTAATAATTAATAATAAAAATTTTAATCACTCAAATGAATGAATCACGTGCTAACCTTGATTAGGCGTTCCAAAATTCGTTTAACTTACAAAGCAGATCATCGATTTGTAGAATAGCGAGTCGCAGACTTCTTTCCTAGAAAGTATTGATTCCTCGAAATTCGCATACCCTCTCTTCCATATTCACTATCTACCTAAGCGATTTGTATTTTTCAAGCTCAGCATGTCCGTGATGATTTATACCTGGCTCTAGATTTAACTTGAGCTTCTACGTTTTCACCTTAAAATCTGCAAAATTACTCTAAAATGTTCTTGAGTAGCAGTTTTCGAGCATAAATCAGTAAGTGCGAACACATCTAATTGTTGTCTTTCATCATCCGTGGATAGGACGGAATTTGGGACTGCTTCCATCGCTACTTTGTACAATTTTTCTCACGGAATTAGTCTTTTCTAAGGTTACGCTGAATTTTCACCTGCAAGATCCTTTAAAAGTCGTAGTAGTATTAAAGGGCTACGACGGTAGAGGTCATTTCCCACATATGGTTCCCACGGGAAATCGAACCCGGGACCGCTTTCATCGAAGGCGAACTTTTTAAAATGGCTTTTTTAACTATTATCTTTGGGTATCGTAGACTTCTCTCATCGAAATAAAAATTTTATGATTCGAACCAGTTGTTACGCTGTTCCTCTCCAGTTCCTTTCATATATAATATTAATCAACCGAATAAAGATCAACCGATTAAAGATTAAAGAGAGAGAAAGATGGTCTTTCGGAATACTAATTCGCGGCAAGTATATTATCGGCATATCATGCCATTTTGGTTTGGTAGTATATTTTTTGCATTAAAAAAAGGTCTAAAACTTTTTTTCTGCTTACATTTGAAGTAAAGGTGGTGTAAATTCTATGCTGTGTAGAGTTTTAGAACCATTTTACACGACCTAGGAATTTGCTTGGAATTTAAAACAATTTTGCTTCATATATTGAATTCGTGATATGGTTTAAGAAGGGCAGTTTCGCGTGAATGAACTGTAGATTGTTTCCTGATTTGGGTTAATACAAATAGGAATAATAGAATTTAAAATTAACTGAGATTTACAGAGATAGCTACAGAAAATGGATTTTCATCTGATTCAATTCAACGTCTGCTAGATAAAAAATTCAAAAACCTGGCCATAAAAAAGATATATTCTAGCCAAATCTCCTCTTCTCCCCCTTGTTGGCGTAAACTATATTTCTGTGGGTTCTTAACATACAAAATTTCCAAACTATTTAATGATTGTTAAGGTTCGTCCTGCTTTCTATAATAATTTTTGTATTAAGAATTAACTTTGTAATGGTAAAGACTGTTGATTTGCTAACTAAATCTGGAGTTTATCAACTCTCTTGTGATGACTGCAATTATATATATATTGGGAAGAGTGGAAGAAATTTTAAGTTAAGAGCAAAGGAACATCAAAAAACATGAAAATGTCTCACAACAGTCGCACTTTGCGAAGCATCTCTTAGATTATAATCATTCATCGGATTTTAAGCCTAAGATCTTACATATAGCTAAGAAGGGGAACCGACTCAATGTACTTGAAAAAATGGAAATAATTCAAAAAAATCAACATCCAGATTATATTCTCACAAACGAATATATATTTCTTCATCTCCTTTACTCACTGCTACTCTCCAGTGCCCTTCACCCTCCCCTACCCTTTGTCCACCTAGCTAATGTTTTTCTACGAATCCCTGTCCTTTATTCCTTTCCCCCACCCCGTCCTACTTCCTTTCTCTTTTTCTTTTGTGAAATGTGTGGTTGGAGCTGCTTCTGTCACTTGATAATGATGCTTATGCATCGAAACATGTCGTGCATTTTTCTCCTGTGATATTTGCATAAGTTAAATAAAATAGGAATTAGTTTCCTTGTGAAAAGTTGTTCCTGTTGTTGTTTCTTTAATATTACGACTCCTCGTGTTTTGAGACATATGCGTTTGCAGTGGTATGAAGTTGGGCCTCTCTCAATATAAACGGTCGACTCTGAAGTCTCCGCTAATTGATTTAGTTTTCCTCTCCTTCGTTTTACAATCCGATTTTAATTTAGACGGTTTGATATACTACGATCTTACTACACCTCGAGGTGTAGTAAGATTAATTATTTAATTTTATTTTTTAATGGTTGTGTAAATATTTCTTTCCTCATAATATTTAAGAAGAATAATTCACGAGGTTTTACCCTTATCACATTGACGGCAATTATCCCAGTTTGTACAGTATCCTTTCTAATGTTTTACAATTTAATTTGATAATTGATATTGATGCATTTACTGATTTATGAACTCGTGATTTATTGTGATGCGTGCAAAAGTGGCAATTGTTTCCATTTATTGAAGAGGAAATCGAAAATACTTGACGAATGATATAGCTTCTGTTCTAATTCTGCTATATAATGGTCTGAGCCTCCGGATAGCCATGTGTGCAACGCATTCGATTTCGGTGATAGCGGTTCCGGGTTCGATTCTCTTCGGGGGCTAATGTGCCAATTAACTTTTGCTGTCGAAGCACTTTAAAAAATTACCAATAGAGTTATATCGGAAAAATTGATTAAAAACTATATTTTATGAAGGACAAATTACATTCGAAATTTAACGAAGCCACATTACATAATACATACCCCAACTTACAATGTTCAATGTGGCCACCAGGTCTCTGCAGTCGGCGTTAAGCATGTAAAAGAATTCGTCTCAAATGCGTTTGTGTGTATCACGATCCGAGGAATTGATGGCCGATATAATTCGAGTTTTCAATCCACCAAATTTCGTGCGTAGTAGAGAAACGCACATTTCATCTTTGATAAACTCCAAAGTGAAAAATTTCGGCGCGTGAGGTTCGGAAATCTTTGGGCCTAGCGCGGAGAACGAGGTCTTGGGCTACTCCAACCAATGCAAATCTGTGGTCGTTATTCGTAAAAAAAACTCCTCAAACCCTTCGGTGCTAGTGTGGGCAACCAAAAAACTTCAAGCCGTCTTTCTTGAAGTTTCTCTTTCAAATGGTTGGTGACACATTCTCGCTGTGGTATAGTTTCAAAATCGTTGTACTCTTTTTCGTTAACCCTGTATTTTATGACTTATTTCAAGGGTTCTTGTAGACAAGGTCGTCGCCGAGGCTCGGGACCTTCAATATTTGGTCCTACTAAATGCATAAAACCTGCTTCTGATAACTGATCTGAGGATTCGAGAAATTAGTGTATACATACATATGCTTTTAGCGTCCGGAAATCATTGTCTGACGTTTTCTGAGTTTTGCGGCGGAGGGTAGAGCGAGAGGTTTCTTCGTCAGCCCCATGGAAGAAATGTGTGAACACGAGACGAGCAGCTGTGGACAAGAAAAAGAGATGGCCCTCGACGTTAGGAAGTATGCGAGTCTCGTCGTTGAATATTCACTCTATTTCAGGTCCGAATGGATTACTGGTGCGTCAGATGGAATTTCTTTTCCTATTACGCGTAGTCTATACCCCAAAAACATTTTGTGTTCATGTTTTTCTTCTATTGTTTTTCTCATCAAGGTGAAGAATTACTTATGATAGAGGATTTGCAGCTTATACAAAACCGAGTGAAATTAACAATGTAACCATTATTAATTACATGGATATTCATTGCTTTATTATGAATAATGCGTTATTAAATAGGTATTTGCCAATCGATTGATTTGATTCGCGAATCCATGAAATCGCTCACAAAATACAAATTGGTATCGATATCACTGAAATGTCCCTTATAATTTTCTCTTTCGAAAACATTTTCCGTGAAAATTTAGCATTCAGAGTTGACTTGGGTGTGGTTTGGGAATATTTGGCCAGAATTTAAGGGTCTCATCCTAGTTATTCTATTACACGTAGGCTTAAAGGTCTTTTCGCTGAAATATCCATCATTTTCATTCGCACTCTCTCAAGTCATTATTGCAGATAATCGGAGTTGGGTCAATTGAAATGAAAACCCAAGCGAAAAACTACGCGTACTTGGTCATTGTATTTCCATCCATTTACTATCACGTACGTGTTTAAACAGACGTGGCTTCGTTATTCGGGTAGAAAGGAAGGCCATGGAGCAGCCGTGAGGTGGGGATCGTTTTTACCATCGCGAGGAAAATGTTTAGCGTAGCGACGGGGCTTCCCTGCGCCATTTTTTATTCTTTCCCGTTGCGACGAAGCCAATGATGCATCATTGTCCGTCGGAATGAAGATTCGCTAAAGGAGATGGGCAACGAACATATACGATACAATTTTTATGCTTCAGAGCATTTTTGCTTCGTGCAATATTCGCTAACGAGTATTATGTAACCGTTATTTTTGCCTGCAAGAGTTTTGCTATATAGCAAAACTCTATATAGTGTCTTTCTGCGCTCATACTTGTTCCACTTTATGTCGCAGCAGTGAGTTTCACTACGTGCTTTTCCGAAATTTCTCGCATTAGTCTGTTGTAACTAATCTTCCGGTTCCCAGAAATTTTTTTAGAAGTTCATCTTATGACAATAACTTCCTGTCGTAAAAGTTTTTCGAATATCTTAATGGAGACATTCAATATAATATTGTGTATATTATTGTAATTTAATAGATATTATTTACTACAGATATTTGAAACAAATTCTGACCGCGGAAAAATTTTTATAGCGAAATATTTTTTGCTGTAAATGTTTTACCGAAAGATTTCTTTACAAGAAAAACCTTTTTCTAACAACATGTTTGCGATAATTCTCGTCATAAATATTATTTACTACAGATATTTGAAACATTTGGACCGTAGAAAAAAAATTATGGCCAAATATTCTTTACCGAAAGATATCTCTACAAGAATATAGCCTAGCAAATTTTTGGTGACAAAATTTTTGCTATAATTTTCGTCACGCACCATTTTGAGAATTTTTTGTGGTTAAACGTTTATTGTGAAAATAATTCGGTCCACTATGACGAATTCTGTCGGAAATGTGGTCCTGCAGCTCTACGCTGTACCACTCATCAACGCATCCTAAAAATTCTAGAATCATCGGAGATAATATTTGAGTGCTTCTATCAAAGTGTACACGTTAAGTGAATGTTCGGAGACGAAAAACTACTCTTCCATAACGTGGTTTCCTCATGTGTCCTTGAACTAAGTAAGTTTCCAGAGATGTGTGTGAATGGCCGTTGTTCGAATTTTTCAATACGGTTCGTAACGCGCTTATAATATTTGTGAGGTTTCGTACGAGACTCATCCCGCACATAAACAGCACAGGTGCGGATGTGTAGAACATGTTTTCTAGATACCTTTCGCTGTCATCATCGTGGGTTGTTGTCGGCTCTTTTTTGCTTTCATGCGATGCATTTTTAAGCATCAGGCTGCAAGTTAAATGAGTTCTCGAAATCAATAGCCAAGTCATTTAAAATATATGCATTGCCACTAGACTAAATGCATCACATTAATGAAGTAATTTTCCTAATCAATTATTGTCAACATGTCATTTCCGTTTCTTTGATTGAATAACTGAATAAAGTAAGTATTTCGCAAAGTTCTTCGAGCGCATTTGATTCCTTTGGCAGAAGTATAATTGAAATGAAATTGATAGATCAGACCGACGAAGACTTAACGAAGGAAAGACTCTTACCTTACCACACAATATATTTGAACAGCAATTATGTTTTCGACTTCCATCGGTGTATAGCTCATATAATCCAAGCTTGAATATATATTGCATGAAAATTATGCGTCGATGTTCGGTGTCAATTTGCAGTTATGTTGAAGTCTTATTTTATTTCCTCCTGAATTGCGACATTTTGTTCAACGAGTCGGATGAAAATTATATCATAATATATGCATGAGATTCATAATGATATTAATCTAATGATGATCTAATCCAATGATCGGAATGTATAATCACTCAGTCTTATTTGAAAATACGATATCTCACCAGAAAAACTCATTGGTAAAAATTTTGGCTATTGTATTGTCGTACTGAAAGAATTCGTCGCTGGATTCTCCGTCTATGAATGTCATTTCTCAGTATTTTCCTATTCAACTCGCTTACATTGCTCAGCTACGATTCATCATTTTAATTTTAATAAAATGAAAGGATAGATTAGTAAAAAAGCTAAAAGCTAAACTATTTGTGGATAAAAACCTTAGTTTACAGGAGGATAGGGGGATGAATATAAGAAGGTAGGATATCCCTGGTGTTTTATTTTTAAATAGAGTATGGGGAACTTTTAGTCCGTTGCTGTTGTTAGATTTCCATTTAAATATCTATTAGTGAGTAAGACATAGTATTGTCATTTTGTCGAAGTAATTTCCAAGAGATTGTGCGACTGTAATATCATTGAAATTAGTTATCAAGTAATAAAATTTTCCGTAAGTAGCTGGAAGATCGAAAACTTTTAGGTCCTTGCCAACCAGATAGGCAGAATCGGTGTTTAAAGAAGGTACGTCGCTGGTGATCCAATAATCCGCGAAAGGGTTTGCTTCTTTATCAACAAGAATATTCAGTGAAAAAGTCTCAATCAGGTGCGGGTTGTGAGTTCATCCTTGGCATTCGTACGGCTTCGGAGCGTGGCATCAACTTTCTGCCCTAATTTTCTTGGATTTCCATCCTTTTATACAGTCGAGGCTATGATATTTTACCCATATTACCCGACATAAATAGATGCACAAGGGGAATCCTAAATCCTTCGCCCGTAGGAGCGGCTTAGCTCATTGTACGTAAAATCCCGTTTCCTATGGCAAGCAAAGGGTTTATAGGGACGGCGGGGTCTTGATGAAATCAAATTTCTTCTGCGGCATTACACAGTATTTGTTCAGCATCTAATTTATCGTCGAGGATTTATCTTTCATCGGGGTAAACTTATCATCTTGAGCTCTCAGTATACGAATTTCAATTCTGCGAGTGGAATGCCAGAAAAGGCGTTTGGAATGTTATGTATGAATAATAAAAATGATTGATATTTCATTCTTGTAGAAGGGAGAAAGAGACTATGTAAATTAAAATAATGGAAAGTATGATAAGAAGTGAAGACTGAAAGACGAAAGCAGGAGATTTACGTAAGAATGGGTGAGAATGGAGGAATGTAATGTTTAGAAGAGGTTATTGGCGTTCTTACACCGAAATGCAAGAGCGTAATTGTGCTGATTTGAAATAAGATAAACAATATAAAACGTATAAATTATCGGAATTATATTTTGGTATTCGTCCTCTAATGATTGGCTTTTGACCTACAAAGTTCAATCGTATTTTTCTTTTAGAGAATGGGCCTCTTTGAAAGAGTTTTTATCCGACATTATATTACTGTCTATTAGAACAATTCGTTCGTATCCAGGAAAATCTCCCTGCCACACGCCGAAAGGCGACTTTGCAAGGTGCATATGTAGATGTATGTAGATGAAAATAAAAGTTTTTTCAGATACTGCTTTCAATGAAACTGAAGTATACGACGTGAATAATATAATTACGCTATACTATTTCGTATATTTACTGATACTAAATTCTGTAAAATGTGTGAAAAATATACATGTAAAATTGTTTTATTATTTTAATTACATAAAAAACTAATATTACCAATATTTGATTAGTTGCACTGTTTTTCATTGTCGATTAGCTAAATTTTTAAGTAAAACTTTTATGCTGCATGTCTTGTGCGATTCTGAAAATGTTATACATAGGAAATTTCGTTACATTTGGAAATATAAATAGGAAATTTCGTTAAGTTTTTATGAGGTTGCGATGGGTAGTAAAACCTTCGTTCAGTTAGATGGACATATGTGGTCCATATGTAGAAATAATGAAAAAGATCCTTAGCGTTGCTATTCAACGCTAGTTAAATCCTAGTTAAACGCTGTACTTTTTCTTAATGTTTTATGCCTATATTTGCTGTGTTTGGGAATGAAGATGTCTATTAGATTTGTCAAATTTTCTTATTACAGTTGAAGAATTATATCCAGTGTATTGTTTGGTCGTAATCGATGTATTATCATGTGTCGATTTAGTAAATCTTTACTGAATCATTTTCTGTTACAGGCGGTGGTGTCATTTGGAACCAAATTTACTATTATTATGTTTATGCTTAAAAGTATATTTTGACCAGGTTGGAAATTTTTCGGTAATATTTAACTCACATTGAAAATGAATTTTCATACCCGTGAATATTCAATAATTGTGTAGATGAAGAGATTTCATACAAATCCTTTAGAAGACGTTCATTCGAACCCTTATGTGTGAAAAGAACAAATTATTAAGCGATTTTCTTGCAGCAAAAGGTTTCCTCAATCCCGCATACAGTTACAGTTGTGCGTGGTTTACTCCAAGTCACGTAATCTTCCGCGGAGTAGGTCCTTGGAGAATGGTTTTCTGTATTGTTTCTAGCTCGACGTAGAATTGTGTTCAAGAATTCGTCAGAAATTCCAAACTATCTTATCGTCTTTTTATGGACTTTCTAATTCACGAGAGTCTTGATTCTCCAAGGACGGCTTTCTAGTTATTTCATGATTTTTGGCGATGCGTACTGACGATAATCGTCAGTTTAGCAGGCTGTAGCAACTAATTTTATGGATAAACCTTCATTTCAAGCTAATCAGGAGTGTTGCCTTATTGTTGAATTTTGTTCTAAAATCATATAAAAATACATAGTTAGTAATGGATAGAAATTTCTCATTTCCGAAAATTTAATCTCCAAGAGAAGGTGCAAATATTTGACTTGTTCGCAGATTTCCTGTTTCAAGAAACATTATATCTTTAGGCGTTGAAAAGTTAAGTGCTATAATATTTACATTTTAATCATGACTTTTATAAGCCTTATTGCACAAGTTTTAGGTATGTACAATGCATTGGCGAACCCTATGTGGAGGGGGGGGGGTAATTGAAGGGGCGGCCGTCCCTCGTTGATGACTTTGAAGTTCTAATAATTTGCTTAGGATGTGACGAGAACCTCTTTGAAATATGGCCATGAAAAGTTTCCACTGTTACTATTCCTCTACTGCATGTATCTAATCAAAATGGCATTTTTATAGTCTAATGCAGATGGCTCCATAAGGAAATTGTCTTGTATCGCAGCCCCCCTTAAGTTTTTGGATCCGCCCATAGTTCATTGAAACGTGATGGAAAAAATAGAAATTAATGGTATTCTTTCTGAAGTAATTGGTCATTACTTTTTCTCTTCGTACTCGAAATTGTCCATATATCTTCAAAATCTGTAGAAGTTGGCGAAACGGAAACTGGGCCATCGAAAGTATCTCACTCTGTGGTAAATGCTGCAGTGAGGGGTAATACGCACCTATCTAATGTGTGATGCAATCTT
This sequence comes from Ladona fulva, assembly GCA_000376725.2. Taxonomy (NCBI): domain Eukaryota; kingdom Metazoa; phylum Arthropoda; class Insecta; order Odonata; family Libellulidae; genus Ladona; species Ladona fulva. The sequence continues at coordinate 1,718,047 of KZ308180.1, read as the reverse complement.
AGGACTGCATCACAGTTAGCGGTGGATTGCTGATTCTTTGAAATGGTAACGTGCCGTCTGGTAATTCATTTTAGTACCGCCAGAGAGCGCGTCATTCTCTCGTTCCACCCATAACTCTACGGTTCCACCCCCGCTTCCGATTCCTGACCTCATCATGTTTTTATCCTCTATTGCCGTCGAGTGACGTCACGGCCGGTGCATCGCAGGGTCTTCCCCTCCTCACCTCTCCTTTCACCCCTCCCTTCTTACATTTTCGACTCGTCGCTTCGTCGACGACGGATTTTTTCACTCCTGGAGACGAAGAGTTTAATAGAAATAAATGAAATTCAGCAGTTGATTTTCCTTGGTATAAATCGCGAGCATTTATTACGGAAAGGTTTTGTATTTAAAATTTAAATGACATCTTCAAGCTTAAATGCTCACCCGTGCAGTGTTTCTGGAGCTCAGTTTCCCTCCACCCTGAAATGAAACGAACTTTTTATTTTGCGGTATTGTATTACGCATTATTTTTAATTTGCAATGCTTGCTCATATGTTTTTGATACTTCCTTTTGTTATTCCCTTTTGCTCCGTCAAGGTTCCTCCCGAGCCTCAAATTCGTTGTTATCTGCGGGGCCCTGGCTGAGAGGGTGGCCGCGGGGCCCCTCTTAAAACAATCGAATTCTCATTCAATTGCAATTTTCAAGTATATGTTGGTATTGAATGAAATCTTATTATTTTTCTAAGTTGCAGAGAATGTGAACAAGTTCTAGATCCATGGTGGTGGAGTGCTAGCGCTTCAGTCATAAGGTCGCGGGTTCGAATCCCGGATAATCCAATTTTTCCAGTTAGGTAATGGTTGTATGTGTTCGTCCGTTGTTATTGTTTAAAGCCCACATCTGCAATTGCCCAGTAGATGGATGTTTGTGGGGGCATTGGGAAATAAATAATTAAAATATGCATTTTAAAACTTTATGTTAAGGTTTAGACGTTATAGAAACGGATATAGAAAGATAATAAGATCATTGCAGTTTAAAGATTTATTTTTCTAGCATAAGTGCGGGCAAATAATAGACTCTAATGTTTTGTCCTATAAATTATCTTTTGAAGCGATTCCTTTTTGGTTAATTACTTGCGGTTGATTTTAATACGGCACATTCCTTCATATCCAACCGTTGTTCTTCTTCGCATGAAATTCCTTCCATGCCTCATATGATGCCCTAATGCCTCATGTGCAATGTGAATAGCAATATAAATAGCTTTATCTAGGTTTAAACGCTCCTTCTATTATCAGAGGCAAAGTTGAGAGCTTCATCGTGTTAAAGGCACTCTTCTGATGAAGAATGATTTTTTCTAGAGTTATGAAAGATTTGGTGTTTTTCTAGAGTGTTTTCCTTTTCTTTTCTCAGAATCATACCCAGAAATATGTGGCCACTGCTGTAGATTAGCATTTTTTCCTTGTGCATTAGTAGAATTAACTTTTCTACTTTTTACGGCTCTGCAATTGATAGCGCTGTCTTTGTAAGGGCCAATAAAAATAGAAAGGATAACTTTTCGTTTCCGGCCTAAAAATTAATTTCTTTTTTCGAAATTGTAACCTAAAATCAATACGTGTTATCTATTTGTGGGGAATTGATATTTTTTCGACGCAAAAATTTGCCTTTCACTCTTCGAGCGAAAAAATAACTCCGTGAATGACTTGAGCCGCAGTGATGTTGAAAATCTGGAATATATTACGACGAAATACCTACAGTGTTAATTTCGAAATGTTCGATTTCTTCTACGCTGTAAATATTGAAATACATTTGATCATCATGAAAACCATCCGAGTATTTCTCATAGGAATGATATCCAATCCCTGTGCGTGTTCCCGATTGATTTATCTAGAAACTAAACAATCATGGGCAGTTTGCCTAAAGCAGATGACATTTTGAGAATATACCGAACGTTGCTCTTACAAAATCCGGCACTTTACGGAATAGAAATTGGGAAGTTTCAAATTCATCGATTGAATTCATACGCATTTAATTTCCTGGCGACATTGAAATGATCACTGAATGACTGAAGTATCACCAAACTTATGAAAAAATCGGGCTGCTGGAAAATTGGTTTGGAAACCAATGTCGATTTTAATTATGCTCAGGAATGGTAAAAATTATTACATTATTTCTCTATTTTAACGGGGATTCAAATAGGAGGTATGATCGAAACGATTTATTATTGTGAACTTAAATACGTATAAATTCGTGCAAGAAAATAAATAAGTATTATCTAAAATAAAATAGCTCTTTAAAAATTTTGTAGTGGTTTAGTTTAAGATAATACGATATTCATTTTTCCTACAGCATAAAATAATGTGTAATTACTTGATGAAAATAGAGTGATATATCAACTAATTTTTTCCTTTAGTCCGAAAAATTACAGGGTAGTTCAAGCTGCGTCTAGTAGACAATTAGGTAGTACACAATATTTTTGCTAAAGATAGTTTTACCTGAAAGTTCGATAATATTACATTAATCATTATAGGAGCAGCCTCATGTTTGTCATTGTGGCTTGGAAATTGTTGCTTTTCTCACTGCTGTCGTTCCACTAAGATTTATTTTGGTTCACGGTTGGTGAAAAACTTAATGCGGAATCATTCACACTTCACTCGGCGAAGTTATTTACAGGAACAGCCGTTTTCGAGAAATTTTATGTAAGCGAAAGCACACACCTCGAATCGATTAATTAAATTTCGGACATAAATAATGGGAAATCAATATTTTGACTAAATTGGTATCGCTTATTCTAGAAGCTAAAAATGTTCTTATATAAATACTGGTAGGATAAATAAGGTAGATCACTTGTGACCGGATAATGCTAACTCTTGTAAAATGATGAAAAAATATTCTCAATCGTCATTTGAATTTTGCCGAGTATTTAATCCGTTGCCTATGGATTTTTCTTTTACTGTTTTGGAAATAGCTGAATCTAATCTTACTTCGCCCAATTCAAGGTGTAGTATATTTTATTTCCAAAAGCTCTCACAAAAATAATTTAAACATAATTAACTTATAATTTTTCGATGCAGTCTCTTTGATGATCAGAAATGTTGATGACGAAATTGTTGGCCGTAGTAATATTAGATAAATAATATTGTAAAATTATTAAATATCATTATTATAAAGTGATAATGGTTTTGTCGTAAGGAATTATTAGAACAAAATGCCGTTATTGCTTAATTAATAAGTGCTTGATATGATGTCGTTAGTAGTGTTAGTAGATTTTCATTGATTGTGGTGGTCAAGTTTATGTAATAATTTCTTGGGACATGTACAACGCTCCCTTTTTTAATAAATTACTTTTAATGTTTTAAATCCATTCCTTCGAACCTTAATTTTATATTTTGCAGTGCAATCGTTGCCATTTCTTCTATTCAAGTGCAATATTTTGGGAACATTAATCGTCTCACGTATCCAGGGACCCATAAGTGGATTCTTTCGCAGTTTGGAGGTAAAAATGAGAAGAAAGAGTTGCATTCTGCGGGTGTGTAAATCTGTCTTATCGCGGCGGAAATGTTTTGTCGATGGTCCGTTTTCCTTGGCGGTACCACTTCCGACAGAATTTCATTTCTCTGTGACGGAGTAATAATGCCCCCTTTTCTTAGCATATCAACTTCTCTATTTCATAACTCATATCCCAAATTGATCCTTTTATAACCTCTCTATTACCTGTATGAATACTTTATTTCATCCACTATGTATCTATTTTTAATTGCCAAATCTACGTAATCGAGCAGAATCTGACGGATTTCCGCTAACAAAGCAGCGTATTCGGCTAGTAGTAGCACTCGCCCATCAAGTTCCTCAAACGAGAAACCTCTCAGATTCTCTAAGGCCTCTCTCATACATGGCTTCCCTGAAATTTTCTAGGTTTGATAAAGTTACGAATCGCTATTCCTTGAGTTTTCTCTAGCGTTCCATTTCGCTGCAATAAATGTACTGTAAGCCTTTAAATGCTTCTCTGATTGCTTCGTATCGTCTCTGTGAAAAGAAACCTATTGGTGCAGGCGTGTTAAATATAACTCGTTTTTTCTGCTGCGGATGGCTTTTTTTCCTTCTCCCTCTGAGAATAAACCTTGAAGGCGTTGTTGTGTTAGGATAGACTCGCCAACGAAATCATAACTGGTTTAGAGGCCCCGCTTCCAAGGTCCTCGTAGTTACTGAATCAGATATTGTTTTGGGCAACGTTTTCTCCTTTGAATCTTTTTTTTATATCGTTTTGAGAATATAGTTATGGTGGAAATCCGAATTAATTTCTTTGCAATTTTGACTCCTGTAAGCTGGAGAGTTCCAAAATTTTTTTCCGTGGGTCGAACAGGGAACTTAAAATGGGAGAGGGACGATTTTAAGCATTTTCCTAATATACTTATCGTAAATCAGCACAGCACTACTTATCGTAAATCACATTAGTGCTTCGATAACATTAGTGTTTCGTTGTAAAAATTCAATAGTTGTCAAGTATTGGTAGAAATGCTTCGCTAGGGGTATTTCTCAAGGACTCCCCGCCATACCCTAAACGATTTTTTTTTCACGAAGTTATTAAGGCTAATCATCCCGGTAAAAGTTACGATTTAATTTCAACAGATGGTAGCACCACTATGGTCAAATTTACTCTAAAACTCAATCGTGAACTGTTCATCCAATTTTCAATCTGCAAAACGTTTTGTACATTAGAAAACCATATAATTTTCGCAATGCAAAGGAAAAAATTTACTTTACGTTCTTACCAGTTTTCTGGAAAATAATTTTCTTATAAAAATTTCGAGGTAGTCATGTTGAAGAACTATTTTTTCTAAACACGCAGCAACTTTTGGATTTCTAGATGAATGTATGGTTTGATCAGGAGAATGTTTTAAGAGATCAAATCATATTTTGCAACGCCGCCTCGACTGTGGCGGCAAGACAGATGCCAGCGGCGGAGGCAATGTTATGATACCCTAAGAGAACCGCAGCGGCTTGAGAAAACTCAGATTATCAGTCTTGAGGAATGTGTGTGTCGATCCTACAGCATCGGTGTTGATTACCACAAATGTCTTTTCTATTTTCGATCTCTTCCTTGTTTTCACTTGCAAAGATTTTGAGAGAAATTTAGTTGGAAGGAAGAACTGCTTCGAGGTAGGGAATTCAATCGGGGGTAAGCAGGCCGTCCGCGTATGCAAATTTAAGAAAAAATATTTGTCTTTCTAACACTCGTAGGTGTATGTTTTTGTTGAATCTGAAGATACACGGAGAATTAAATACGATATGGGTATGAGTAAATGATTAACTATTTGAATTATAGAACATGCAATATCTATCTTGTAAGATGTGACATAGTGAAAAGCCCTATAGTTAAAAAATACAGCATTAAATTATATCTTCAAGTGAGAAGCTACTGGAAGAAGACTGCATTCCGTCATCGAAAGATGTTTCTTAACCAGCAAACATTCCACGCTACGATTTGATTATAATTCACAGAAATGCAATGAATACGAGATCAAGATTTTGAGGACGAAATTTAAAATTCTAGCGTGTTTTGTATCCAAGACATCGGTAAATTCTTTCCAAAAGGAATTTTTTTAAAACGATTACGTTTTATTCCCCCCAGAGTAAACTATTAGATACGTAGTAATGTATTAATGGAAAATTACCCATTTGTTTGAGCGGCACGTGCCGTATTAGCCTCTATTGCACGTGATTGATGACGTAAACCTATCTCCAAGGCGAAGCTTTCGAACAAATCACGTGAATCGCGTGACTCCCTTATGGCTTTTGTGATCACGTGCGATTCCAAGTATTTCGCGAGTTTTTCACCATGTTCTGCAGATTGTCTCATCATCTTCGATGTTAAAGCACTTCTTTTTTTTTCGATTATAAAAGTATTTTATTACCTATAAAAGCGTTCGTCATCAATTGGGTGACGCCATTTTCGTGATCTTGGGCTTTCGAGGAATGGTGTTAAAAGTGTACATTGCATGATGGATGCTTCTGAAGTTTACCCTTTGATTTATACGAATTCGTTTCTTTCTTTGGAAAGGGTAACTAACGGTTTCTGTGAATAGTTTGATTTAATCGTGAGAGTTCGAAGGTACAACTCTATGTAGTAAAAAGACATTATTCGTATTTAATCGTAGTTAATTTACTCTTTCTCACTCGCTTTTGCTCTTCTGCCCAGGATGACACTTATGTTGATTTATATTTGTTTTTATGTATTTAATTGGCGTATATTCCGTTGTTTAGCTTTTTGCTTTGTTTAGACTTTGTGTTGTTTTTTTATATTTTCACTCTAATTTTGTGAATCCGCGATATTAAAAGATTTCTGTTAATGAGTACATTCTAACGGATTAATCCATGGTGTTGATGTATGTAAAATGTTTGTTCTAATCTGTTTTCTACCCTCATATCGGATGTAAATTTATGTCAGTTTTCTTCCTGAATTCGTCAATCGACAGTATATTAATATATGTAAGTATCCTGTGAATCCTAATTCTTTCCTTGCCAAAAGCTCTTTATAGTGAATAATTTAATCTAGAAATTCCATGAACACTTTCAGAGGAATAAATATCGTAAAAAAGTGAGTGGGAGTGCAAATTCATTTTCATTTTCATTTTTTATTTGGAATATTTTACTGAGTTAATATTTTCTGTCTTCTATGTTCTTCCTTACTCTCGACTTAATACGTAACTTCCTACTTCAGCTGCTTTTTTAAGCCATAAAACTGGGATATTTTTACTAAAAAATTTCATAAAACAAAGTATAAAAATGAAAACAGTTTTAGTGATTTATTATTTTTTTTCTCAAACACGATAAAATATTTTTTTCTTACAATAAAAAAGTATCCCTTTCTATGATTTTTTTGTTCGTTAGTTTAGCGTTTGTTTGAATGTGTGTTTAGATTTTGTTAATTGCCATGGCGAGTTATTTGCTGGAAAAGTTATTTTTTAACACGGTACGTCCTCCCGTCTCTTTTATTTGACATTCATTGTCGGATCGATCCAAGTGGCAGGAATGTTACACAACTCTTCCTTAAACTCCCCTTCTGAATCTACTCAATGACATCAACTCAGGTTCGTAACCCTTTCCCTCGACGAATCCCAAACTGCGATAGCTTCAGAGCAGTTTTTAACGAAACGTGCCGCCTTACCTCGTGTCTTCTGTGGTTAACGAACGCAGGATCCGAAGAAATCACTGCGCAATCTAGACGAGTCCCGACTGAAGCAAAGTAGCATTTGCTGACAATAAGGAAACGTTCTAAGTCTACATAACTTATCACCGATGAGGAAATTTCATTATTACCTGGTTAACTTTTTCATGAAACCGAATCCATGAAATTATCCCAACATAGAGATTTTTTTCGTTGAAGCAATTTTGACCCAAGTTTCCCTTAGGTGATGTCTTGTCTAATCGTTGTCGTAGACTGCATTTGGCCTCGAAAGGAATCCAAATGGAACCAGTTAGTGCCCATATGATTTTTAAAGAATGAATGACTGTATTCCAAGATTACCGAGAGGATGTGAAAGAGGCAGTGGGGGAAGGCAGTGCCTGTCTCCGACATTAGCGACGTTCCCGCAGCGGCGGTTTTCGCGGACTGGAACCATGTCTCAATGGAAATACTAACTATGTGCTCTGAGTTTCACTTATCCAAAAATGTCGTGGAAGATCTAATTTGATGATAAACGCGAAACATAGCCTTTGCACATCCTCTCGGATTTCTTTGGTAAATCGAGGCAACAAAAGTGTTTCCTTTAACCCAATTAACACTTTTTTCAAGCTATCTCTTTTAAACTTCATAACACGAAGGGTTAGATGTAGGAAGAGACTTTATAATCTCTATATCGCCCGAATAAAGTCGCATTATTATTATTTGGTACTTCTCACCTCGAAGGTTGGGAAACCGTCACCAATCCCGGGTGCAAAGCACTGTTCAGTTCAAAATTTTGTTCAAATCCCTTCAAAGGGATTTGAACAAAATTTTGATCTTCCATTCCAATTGTTTCGAGGTTTTTAAGTTTTAGGTAACCAGTTGCTTAAATTATTATGGGGGCAATTTCTACAGATTTTAGTTTCCAAACTTCTTTTATCTCTTCAGCCAGGGGTATATATTTCTGTATTTCGTGTCTATATTTCTTCGGAATTTCTTGTCTATTAGGTATGTCAATTTTCCTTGTTTTATATGAAGAGTTATATCCGGTGATATTATTATTATTATCCTTTACGATTTGGTAAAATTATTATTAAACTACTAAAAATTGGGAAAAAATAACCCAAATTTGACGCTAATGTGTCATATTGAAGGTGAATAAGTACAAATTTTCTTCTTTATCTTGGTGAGAAAAAATATACTCTCTGCAAGTTAATGCTATCATTAAGAGTTGCGCGTTGAGAACTCATGAAGACTGACAAAAACAATGCCACATGCGATGAAATAAACATTAATTATATATTATGTAACAGTATTTAGAATTATTTTAATTAAAAAAATAACTTATTCAGTTTAGTTACGGAAAGCCACAATAATTTATAGTAATTATGAGCATTCCAACTTAAATAAATCAACCAGCGTTAATTAATATTGTAATTTTTTATTTAGGCCACCTACACTGAGACGAAAATAAATTATTTCGAAGTCTATTCTCTCACGATACAAGTAAAACAACACTTTTCCAGTAACACTTAGAAATTTTATTTAGACTATGGGTATCGATCCGTATTGTTATCATCATGTATGGTTCTTTAATCTGCAGGAAAAATTCCCTCAAAAGAAGGGGTATGCGTGTATCCAGGTGGGTTTTTTCCTCGCACTACTCCACCCATGTTTCTCTCTTCTTCCTAGGTAACCATATTTGATGCGTTTCCGGAATGTATCATGAATTTTCTCCATTTGGAAAAAATATCGAAAAATTTCTCTAGTTTTAGAGACAGTTGTCATCTGATTGTGGAATGAATTATGGAGGGCGGGAGAGGTCTTATTCATTCTCTCCATATTTACCTCATCGTTTTTGAAAATTGACGGCCTGCGTTATAGCATGTAACGTGTAAAATGCCGCAATTTTCTCACCTTTGGATTGCAAGATAAATGAAGAGGTTTGATATTGGTAAAAACGAATACACCGCCGTCAATGTATAATAAATGTTCTACGAGTATTTCTGTTAGGGAAATAATGATATTATTCACAAACCGCGCCCCTAGCCACCCAACCTAGCCCAAGCAAGATAAGACAATTTTTTCTTGAATTGTGATGTTTTTAGAAATATAGTTCTTTTAATTTGAATTCTTGTCACATTTCATAGTATTTAAAACGTTTTCTTTACACTTCTACCTCGACTCTAGGAATGCAGCAAGCTTGTTGGGTTTAGTAGCAGGAAAAAAATTGGATAATTGATGTAAAACTCAAACCTATGATAAACACTCTATCGATTAATTTATTTAGTTATTCAATGCTTTCATCAAAATGTCTCGCACATTATTGTAGCTATGGTCGATTAGAGGTAAACACTCTAATGGCACCGTTCTTCCACGCAATCTATAATTTATTGACCTTGCGTTCCTCTTTAGCTGCAGGATTATCAATACTTCTTTAATGCGTGCAATTTTAGTCTTCAATCACTTAGGTATGCTTTCATCCGGTACTTTCAGACAGATTTGACGCGATATTTTATATTCTTTTTCCAGAAAAAAGCTGAGAGTCTCATTTCGTGTTATTTTAGCGAACGTGTTTCATCATTGTTCGCGCAGACATTTTTCAAAATCTCAGATGCCACCACCTTAAGAGGGATGAAGCCTGAATTCGACCTTGCCCCTCTTTTCTCTCCCTCCCTCACTCATCCCTCATTCACTTTTGGCTCGCCTTCTTGTACTGCTCCCACACTTTTCGATGCATTTCGCATATTCCGCAGACTAAAATATCCCTGCAAGGATAAGAACATCCGGAAGACCATCTCCAGCGCGTTCATCAGCCTCTTAATTTGGCGTTAAAGGGCATTTATTTCCAAATGCCACGTTTTCAAGGTGCGCTGTATTTGGCGGTCTAGGTAAGTCTCCTTCGAAGGCCTCTATCTGACGTTGGATATATTTCTATTTTTTGAAAGGTTCTTCTTCAAGATTTCGATTTCTTTCTGTAAATTTATAGACATCTACGAAACGTGTGCATGTAAATCCCGTTTGTTCTCCAATCGATGCATTGAAATTGTGGTACTGTTTCAGTTCTCCCCAAACTACACCGCTATTAGTTTTACTGGGTGGGAAAGTCTGTTATGTTTTTCTGACAAGATGTCTTGGTGAATTTTTGTGATAATGAATTACTTAGCAGTCATAATTAACAAGCCCAAAACAACTGATACCAACATACAAGGATATAATAGAACGGTACGGTCGTTATGGGCGGAGGATGTTTGGTTTCATTGATTTCTCACGTAAGAAAGCTATCGCAACTCCCATTTCGCAATGTCTCAAGAAATTTGCTTGCGTGACTGAATTCGGGTTGTCGGTTTTTCATGCGTTTTGGTAGCCGTGGTTCTCCGTGTTTCTCAAGCCAACCCTACCCTTACTTCTTATGTTAGTATTTATGTTATGTTGCGTATTTGAATCCTACAGATACCCCAAGGGGGAGATATTATTTGCGGTTACGAAAGGCTTTAACGGAACAGGCAGAATGTTACATGGAAATTGGGGTTCGGAGTCAAAATTCTCTATAAATCGGCGAATCGCCCTGGAAGAGCCCCGTCTTGCCTTTTCCGTTATGGATCGTTGATATTCTCAGAAAATATCCTAGGGCACCTTCCCTGTGAACACGTGGTGGAATGTTTATTACTTCTGATAACGCCCTATCAAGGGCTACTTGTTGCATCCTACCTTGCACTTACTTCCTCCCCACAGAGCTAGACCTCCCTCTCCCTTTACTATTTAATTTTATATGCCCACACCCTTTCCAAATCGATGACCGGCCGTTATATTTTCTTCTTCAACTTTTTCTAGCGAGCGAAACTCGCTGTAAACTCTTCACGTGGTTCAGAATCACTTTCTTTGTTGTCAAAGGAATAAAAAGTGTATCAATGCACATTTATCAGAATAAGAAGTGTCTTCCTTCAAGATTGGGTACCTTATGAAGGGCTTCTTACAGATCTTGTTGTTTAGTCGAACGGTCCAAAGTAAACCAAAATAGTTCATGTCTGTTTTGTGGAAATCTTTGCGTAGAGACTCAGTTGTCGGAACCTTCATTGGCACTGCCCCAATACCTTCCTTTTGGGATGTGTTGTGTGTTAGTTATGTAGTTTTCGTGGCTTTATCATATCCCTCCGTTGGAATGAGTTTCATTCGAAAGTTTGGGTTTCTATTTAACTGTTTATCTGCAATAAAATGTGATGCCGATATGTTGCCATTTTGATCTCTAAAAAGTCACATGACCCAGCATATCTGCGATACTTTCTGTTTCTTCTCCAAACTTGAGCGTGACTTTTTTTATAATTGCCTCGTATAATTTTAAAAAAGAAAAATTCGAATAATTATAGAAAATTTGGTTGAAAAGCTACAATACAGGACTGTACTGTCAGAAAAAATTATGATTTTCCGCGCCTTTTCATTTACGGATATCTGAATATTTTTATAATTATTACAGGGAGGTTTCGCTTAATAAAAAAATCCAATCTATGTGTAATTATTTTCTATTCTACATCCCCTGAGAAAAGATAAACTCATCCAAAAATGGATGCCAATTTAAAATTCCTGTTTTGTACCACAAACGACGTCACGAATAGTATTCTTTGAAAAAATCCGTGTGAGATACCCAAGAACTCTGGAATTTCACATGTGTCCACTTGTAAGGCTTTCGCCTTTTCCTAATTGGCTAATATTGACACAAATTCTCAGGAAAGAAAAGGATCTCATTTGTGGGCTAAATACTGACTGTCGTAGAATCCAAATTCTTATTTTCGATCATTTTTACGATCGATGCATTTCTTGGAGATATTAAGTCGAAAAGATTTGTTCCTTTCTATCGTGGGTAGAAAACGTGACGGCAAATAATTCCATTAGTGTTTGCGCTGAAAGAAAATGGCGCGACCCAATTCCTAACACTTCTAAACGAGATGAAAATAACTCCGTTTGATTATAGAGCAAGTGGGATCAGCTCCTCTCCTTTCAATCAGAATTTCTCGGACTTATCTTTGCACCCGTTTGCGGTAAAATAAAAGAGCGATTACCTTTAGAGAATCCTGGATTATTTTAGTTCCCTCTGGAAATGTTACCTTTCATCCGATCACTATGAATTTTGTTCTACATTCAACAAACTTCATGCTTAGTACGGCGTTTTGCCCGGCTGAATTTTCCTAGTTTCCTCAGCAGCCTATCGCCAATATCGTAAAATTTACGTAAGTTTGATACCATGTTACTTATGATCATTCGTTTTTTATTTTTGCGTTAAGCCTTCGCGTGACCAATCGCAAATGCTACCGTCGAAAGACTAACAAAAGCGATGACCGTTATTGAATTTTCCTCAGCAGTATTTTAAATATAATGGAAAGGCGAGTTTCATGCTCTAAAAAAACTCGCATTTAAGATGAAATGCTACGTTTCCGTATGTTTCTTAGACTGACCAATGAGGTGAACTATTCCCTATAGCTTTTAAACTATTTCATCTGTACCACATGTATGGGATGAATAATTTTATGGTAGTAATGTAGACATAGTTTAAAGACGAAGAATAATAGTTTAGGGCGGAATACCTCCATACATATCCTCAGAAAGTTTCTGTACATTCAAGGGCATCGTGGAAAATTTTGCTCTAATTTTTATATTAAATCTCCTGCGAAAATATTATCATTTTAGACCATTCACATAAAATTGAAGTGTCAACTTAACTTTGAGTACTTAGATTATTTACGTTTTGTGTGGTCAATTCTTTTCGCATTCCACGTGTAGTGTCTTAGTTAGAATACGCACCGCTCGCGACCTAAATTTCGCCCCATTCTTCCTTCTCATCCTCCTCTTCCGCCCCCGCATTCCCCCTCCCCTCCGTCATCATCTTGGCTGCATCTATATTTACACCCTTGAGGAGTATGCTATAACAGTGATTCTGGGCTTTTGCTGGAACCTCACTAAAAGCAGCCACCCCATCCCTTTCCTATCGACTATGAAATCCTTTCTTCCTCTCTATCTCCACGTGTCCCCTTGCAAAGATTGTTGCACCCTCTTTGTCTATTTCGTTGGCAAATGAAGACCGCGCCCTCGTAAACTTTGCCCTGAGCGCTAACCTCGTCCCTTGTCTAGACCTTAGCCGCTCAGACGAAGTGATTTAATTGGCCACGTGGCATTCCACGTTCCAAAGAGGTCTGCTTCTACAGTAATGCCCGGTCTCGTACATTATGCGAAAGCGGACACCGCTGCAGTAAAGGTTGCGTAAATACTTTAAAATACTTAATTTAAAATTGTAGTTTACCATCTGACAATTCTTTGGTTTGTATGGCACGTTTGTTATCTTTCGTGAGGAAATCAATTTCACGTGGTCAACCAAGAGGAGATTCAAAGGCGTTTCTTTTAGCTCTTCAAAATGTCGTTTCACTTAGTACTACTTAGCCTAACGCGATAGCCAGTCGACATATTCCAAGTTACACCAGTTCGGAATCTAAGGAAGAAATTTTAGTATAAATATTAAACAATAGGTGATTTACAATTCTAATTTAATTTGAAATTTCTCATTACCTTTTGGATTTCGCAAAAAAATTTTCTTCGCTGAGATTTCCAACTCTCTCTCTTTTTTCTAACGTAGGGCCACTTCTAACTATCTTCCACTACGATTCATACTTCTAACAACAAATATAATTATCCTACCTAAAATACGAATTTTCGCTTAGTAAAGTTCTCTCGAAAGAAAGATTTCGAGCGCAGATCGGCTATTATCAGACGAGGAAGTTGAAAGATCCAAAATAAAACATTCTTGTGTGGAGAGAGAGACAGTGTTTAGCCGTCGTCAGCTCTCTCGAAATTATTGTTAGCAATGGAGTTTATTTTAACTACTCTCATTTATTCTTTGCATTCTTCTGAAAAGTACCCGGCCTAATAATCGACATATATCACCTTCTACGTATCCCCTATTATTCCACTCTCCTCATTTTTGGACCTTTATCTTATCATCGCGTTTTTAAGTTCGGAATATTTGAAGCTATTGCACCTAATGATTGCGTGGCTGTGCTAAAATCGGTCTTTCGTGCAGGAACTATTTTGTAAAATTCTTAATATTTACTTTTATAAATCTATTTTCATGTTGTAAATTCACATAGCCTAGTTTTTTTACTATCAGCTCTGAATATTTAGGCTATTAATAATTCACTCCCTCCCGAAAATTTTTCCTTTAACTTTCATTTCAGCTTTGAGTTCCAGCTGAGACTTGGGAAATTTTTTTACCTACACTTTGTTGATGTTACTTCTTTTTCATGTTTTCTGTTTCTTACAAATGTTTTCGGTTACCCTTCCGCCATCCAATGAAGAATTTTTATTTTTTGTTCCCTGTTGAGCGTTAACTTTCTAGAAAACCAGTTTCCTCTTATTTTTACGTTTTTTATACTTTTCTGCGAGTGTTAAGTTCGGCTGCCATGAAGTCCTTTTAATAGTTTGCTCACAAAGAATGGAGTCGACCCAGTTATTCGCTAGGTCTTGATTGGACAGCCTTGGAAGCAATTCAGACTGAGGAAAATCATTGACGCAAAGATCCCATTGCTTGGCTAAGTTTAGAGAAAACATCGATCATCTATCCCATTTTACCCAAAATAATCCATAAATATAAAGGCTCAAAAGGATATTATGAGCAGCAGTGTTTCATCGATTCTCTTCATCATGCTAAATTCATTACATAACATACTTGTGAATATTTTCTCTCGTGAAAAGAGAGACGGTTAAGTGAATAAAATACGCTGAAAGCTTCAGAGTTAACCTAGGTATGCAATTAGCAGTCAGTGGAGTAAATGCTTACGAATAGTCCGTGGGGATGAAAGTTACTCAGGGAAAATAATATTGAGATTTCCAAGAAAAAACTGGTATGAAAAATCTCGCACTTGCAGTGAGTTGCGGGTTCGTGTTCCACTTCTATCAGACTTTTTTCGTGTCCGTATTTCCTTGGGAACTTTCCTAGGTGAACTCATTGACCTGCAAGGTCACCTTTTGCCCTTTTCATAGTCTAGAGATTCCCTAAAGTAAGGAAAGCTAAGCTAATGGTCAAGGCAGATGGAGAAAAACTAGAGGAGCTGTACAAATTCTCATACATCTGATATTTATTACTTACTTATTACTTCTGATAATTGCTCCACAAAAAGGTTGGAAAACAAATCGTAACTGCGAGCTTTTATGAAGCGAATAATCGAATCAAGGAAGAAAATGTGTTCGGTTCGGAACACATGCTTCCAATCAACTGATGAAATCTTAAGTCAGGAATTTCTGTAGGCTTATGAACTAGAAATCAATTAAACCGAATGGGTGTTGCGTAAATATTTTTATGTCTTCACGGATATTAAGTTTAAAATAAAATGGTGATGTTTATTGTTGTGATAAAAACATTTCCTGCGTAAAATTTACTTTACAGTATATGAAGTGGAATTAGCATTTAAAAAATTAAATTTCACAAAACGTTTTTTTACTAGACAAAAATGCGTAAAAAGAAATACACGTAATGACATTCCAGTATTGTTGCAATTTTACGGCGAGAAGAAATTAGGGTCTTAAAGAAGAATTTGGCATCGATGCAGAACTTAACGTAGTCGGCCTTCGATTCTGGGCCTTTATTTTTCCTCTTCTTAAAAAGATAAAGTTGCAGAGAGCCTTAGGTAGAAACCTAGTAGTTATTATGAAGGTATTTCAAATTATCAAGGTGATCTCCTATCTAAGGACGCGGAATATTTCTTGGTATAACTTTACAAATCACTGTAACTAAACTAGAAGAATACCTTCGCAATCTTGATACGTATTCCTAACATTTTCTAGCTTATATGCAATCTGGGGAATTTAGCTGGAAATTTAGTGTTCCCACGATAGCTTATGAGGATGCTTTAATTACACTATCGGTTGATAAAATCGGGAAAAATAATCGGAAACAGTGTGCACACCATTGGTATGGTTTCATAATTGCTATGCTTTTCCTCGATTATTGAAGAAAATATCAATTCTCTGGATTAATAATACTCCGCTCATGTGTTCTTATTTTAAATATTTTTATTTCTCTTTAATTTTTGCAGTAAACAGTTTAAATTTTCATGTTCGCTCCTTTCTATTGAAAAGTATCTGAAACTGAATTTTATCTCAACAGGTCCAGCTATAAACGCCATCTTCGTTTCTTGCTGTCATCTTCAACTTTATTTAATCGTACGGCGATGATGGCGACCGAATCGCATAAATCTTCAAAGAACGCATTTCATAATTGCGATACATTGCAGTTACCTAATCTCGCAACTCTAGTTCTGGCATCTCTAAGAATTTCCTGAGGTAAATATTACACCGTACGAAGATTGATGTTTGTAAGGTCAGTTTCCCTCCACGTTGCTCTTACGCTGCGTAAAATATATTTTGTGCGTGGGTGGAACGCGTCCAACGGAAGTCTCTTTCAACTTATCATCAGTAACGTGCGCTTAGCTCAGACCCGTGTGTGCTCTCATTCAGAGACGTGAAAATGGCGAGTTTCGCGTGTGCAAATTTAAATAACTTGTATCATCAAAATACTTCTTTGAAGTAAATTTCATGCAAACGTCTTATTTATTCGGACAGTTCTGTTGACGAAGTCCTTTTTGGAAACCACTGTTCCGAAAATTCCGAAAAAAACTTAAATACTGCTGTTTCGTGCAAAAACCCAAAAGGGGTTAAAATTCGTAGAAGTAAAGAAAATCGCGTCTTGCAGGGAATCAGCGGACATTAAATTACCGCAAGATACGTTTGCAATAGCAATTGACTCATGTTTGTTAATGGGGAAAGTGAGAAACTTGAAGTGAAATGAAAAAATCTATGAAACGAGGCCACAAAGTCCTGGTTCACGCATTAGTTGCTATATTCGATTTAGAATGTATTAAAAGCTTCCTGTTTTGGGAAATAATATGTTTTTCGATTGAAATGTCATCGAGTCAAGGCCGGAACCATCCGTTATTCTTCATTATCAGGGTATAAGTTGTTAACATTTCTGAACACATGTACACTTCAAAGCGTTAAATTGTTATTCCTCTGAATAGGTGGCGTATTGAAGTTTTAAGTAGTATTTACCTAAAGTGTCTCTCCTTACTCATTAACAAACATGAGTTTCCAATAGAAACCGACTATTACTACTTTACTAACCGACTTTAATATTGGCAAATGTATTTGGCGGTAGATAATACCCGAAAAATTCCCTGCGTGACGCAATTTTCTTTACTTCTAGGCAAATAACCCCTTCTTTTGCATCATTCTATAACCTATGTCTTTGCCTTTTCCATCGCATCCTAACGTGAGTTACTTCATTCTTCTGTACATCTGTACCCAATCTTTGTGACGCAGCGTATTCAATCTATAAGTTTTGCTACATTTTGAATTATTATATCCCCTTTCAACGCATACTCTCGTTGCTCCTCTGGTATTGTGGTTTCAACACGTGTAATCAAAAATAAGAATTGCCATCTAGTCCTCGAGTCTTTATTTCCGTATATTTGTGCATTTAATTAAGTAATTATTTTTATGGTTAAGCAAATTTTAGCTTCGTCTACATTTTGCTGATATTTTGAGAATTGTATTTCCCAACCGGCCTGAGTCATCGGAAGTCTTCTGTCCTTCGTTTTAATCATTTCAGAGATCGATATTCCAATACCGGCTACGCTTTCCTGTGGAAGTTATGTCTATTTTATTTCCTTATATCATTCCATGGGTTTCTACTCATGAATTTTTATGAGAGATCCAAAACGCCTCTGGTGAATGTGGTGGTTTATCAGCCATGCGCAGTGTTACAAAATGTCTTACGCAAGACATTTTTGACGATATCGAACCGAAATTCGACTCTTTGAGGAACGTTTCATAAAACAAAAATTTTCAATTTTCAAAAACAGCCGTGCAAAATTCTGTAAAAGTTGCAAAAAATCATTAATAAAAAGCTTTAAATTTTATTTACTTGAAAATCAGCACATGTTAATAAATCAATTTATTTTATTTTTTTCCAAAATTGTTTATTGTCGTTAATGTCAAATAGAACTGTGTTGAGTAATTTAGATTTCTACCGTCTCTCGCTCAAGTAAACAGTTATTTCCTTTAAATCTATATTGTTCAAGAAGGCATTTCATAAAAAATGCGAATGAAAGAGTTAAAAAAGCTTAAATTTTCATGCGGTACAGATGTTGATAGTGTAACAGTTTCTTTCTAAAAAACTGGAGGATGGAGTCACAGCATGTCAACTATTTTGTTTTAAGTGAATCCAGTAATCTTTATCGCTAAAGTTACAGTGCAGTTCAGTTAGTAGAGCTGTTATAAAATGCGATTTCCATTTGTTAGAAATATTTCCGTTACCTAAAATATTCCTTTAGAAAGCAACAGTACAAGTAAATTGTGAACGAAAGCGAACTTAGGACGTATAAATTATTATTAGTATTTTGTTATTTCGTTTCGCCTTTGGAAGTCACGGTAAATCCTAACTAGGCTGTTGCATAGAAGAAATTTCCAATTTTGCCAAGTCGAACGAAGTAACAAATCGTTCTTTATATTTAGCACTCTTGTCAATTCTGGGCCTACCTCTCGTTCTCTTGCTAATTATTTTTTCCCAGGAAAATGTTTCTCAATTACTCGCTGTGTCTTTTCAAATGCCCAATAAGCATCGTTTTTCTTCTTTCAATTTTGTCTAATGGGATTCTGCTCTTCCTCACTTCATTCAACACTTGTACATTTGGTTTCCTTTGGGTATGACTGCTTTTAGTGATTCACTTCCAAATTCGCATTTCAGCAGCCAGTATTTATCTTGTTCTTGTTTCCCTGTAGTTCACGTCTCGCTATCGTATTTTAAAACACTCCATATTAGTGTTCTAGCAAATCTCTTCCTTTTATCCATAGAGAGGTGGATTTTTATTAGTTAATTTCTTCATTTTTTAACGTTTGCTTTGCCTGAATTTTTCTTTTTTTAATACCAACCACATTTTTGCTATCATTAGTTAACTGACTTCTTAAATACCTACATTCCTTTACTTGCTTTAAGGTGCCTTAAACATTGATGTACGATATAGCATCTTCTTTATCTATCGCTATAGCTTTGTTTTCTTTGTGTTAATTCGGAGTTTGATTGTGAATTCCCTTATGATTTTATGAATTTCCTTATGAAGTACATCGAGCTTACGATTAATTTCCCTCCC
The DNA here is from genome assembly GCA_000376725.2 of Ladona fulva. Taxonomy (NCBI): domain Eukaryota; kingdom Metazoa; phylum Arthropoda; class Insecta; order Odonata; family Libellulidae; genus Ladona; species Ladona fulva. Next base: position 1,698,720 of record KZ308180.1, on the reverse strand, counting down.
AGAATCTGCTAAAACTACGATATCATCTGCAAAGCGAATACTATGAATGTTTTTAACGTTTATTTTTATACCTTTTGCTTTATTTTTCATCCCTTCTATATCATTTTCTTGAAACAGGTTGAATAAGCAAATTGAAAGAGGACCACCCTGTCTGACACCAATCCTCATTTCTGCTTCTTCTTTGTAGTACCTGTTAATTTCTGTTTCAAAATTTTGAAATCTGTTTAAGTTCAAGATCAGTCTTCGATCCCTCCAATCTAAATGTATTTTCTTCATTTGCCGTTTGAGTAGTTTTCACTCTACTTTTTCAAAGGCCTTCTCTATATTGATAAACGTTGCTTAAATCCATCGATTTACTTTTAATCTTCTTTTCAGAATTTGTCTAAGGGCTAAAATAGCTTCTTTAGTTCCCCTACAATTCCTAAATCCGAAATGGTCAGCGTCAATCTATTGTTCTATTTCCCCTAATTCTATATTCACAGTTAGCTGGATTCTCTAATTAGACAATAGTTCTATCTTTTTCTAGTTTGAGCATTCACGCCTAAATAACCTATGGTATTTAATATGACTTTATTTACTTATCCTTGTGTAGAAAATGGAATCTTCGAGTTTCTACCCAATTCTCGACATTTTTATAAATTCCGTTAGATCTATTTTGTTTCAATACCAAAAATAATATTTTAAATATCGTTTTAAAACTTATTAATTCGCTCATTTAATAATTGAAGTCAAAATCATGTATTATAAAAATAAAATAAACTCATAGCTTTTCTGAATTTTAGGACTTAAATAAGATAACTGAATGATTTACATAAAGATATTTCTTTGCGTTGTTTAAACATGGTTTTTCAATGAAAAGGTTATCCTACTCTCTTTTATAATCTTTTGTATTAATTAACAGTATTAACAACTCCTAAAACCATCAAATAGAGAATTACGATGGCTGATACGTATTTCGTCCCCCAAGGGAGCCTCTTCGGAGCGTAACGACCAGAGAGGTTGTGAAATTTGTTGCGAGATTTTGTATTAATCATTAATTGTATCGGCATCGGAAGTTTAGAGTAGTATCGGGAATCGTATAGGAATCGTAAAAATTTGGTATCGTCTCATCACTAGTATTGTCTCTATTTTTATCTATTTCTTAATATGGAATTGCCTCTGTAGCAATCTTAATTTCATGGGTGTCTCAATGTCTGCTATTCATACTTTTTTGTGTGCTCACCTTCGGTTCAAGAATGTTCAGTCCTTGTTTCCAGTTCTTTAGATAAGAATTCACCAATATCCATTTTCTCGATTATATTGGCTGTTTTAAGACAACAAATAGTAATAATGATTTTCCAATAAAATATTTTTATCTAAAACTAAAATTAAAATTTAACTAAAAATATGAATAAATATTTCTCTGTTTTAAGGACATTATGTATTTTGAGTTTTCCACTTGAAAAACTCGTTTGATGAGTTATTGAGGCGTGCGTTAAAAGTATGGACTATTTACTACGGTCCGATTTTTTCCCCATTCTACCTTTTACTTTAAGGTCTCTTCGATTTCAAATCTTTCGGTAATTATGGTAGGATTCTTAGAGATTTTCTGGGGAGCTTCCAGAGGGCTCACCGTTTGCAAGTTGATACGGAGTTAGCCTGACCGTCTGGCTCTCCGTTCTCAATGTTTTAAGCCTTATTTCAAGAATGAGTTCTGAAAAATGGTTTAATTGATGAAAAAGGTGTGTTACGTAAGCGCTGAAACGAGTAATATCAGGAATCTGGTCACTACCGATATTTCGGAGCGTAAGTTTATCAGATAGCGTTTCCTTATCATAATCGTCTTGCACTCGAGAAAACTTTTCCTTTGTTCGTAAATCTATTGTATTTTCTCTGTCATCATCACTCTGCGCAAAATCGCCCACCTACCGTACGTCATTTAGATAACATACAGACTTAGCAACCCTCTTTTCTTTTCCCCGATACTTAACATTTCATATCCAAGCTAGGATTTGAGTACTTTAGGTCTGAATGATAGGCTATATCCGTTTAGACTTCTATCCAATCCTTGCCTATGTGTTACAATTGTGCGTAGATTTGAAATTCTCTCGTTCATTATTTCTGATGATATTGATCAGTGCTTTAATATCTTTAAGTCGAATCAGTGCTGGCTGGAGTAGTAAGCGACTTCGTTTTCGGTTAAGTTCATCCATGTGATATGGACATGTATATCAGTTGTGATCTGATCTTAACCGAAAACTTAGCTTTGCCATGCTTTCATTTATCACGACATCGTCTGGAATTGTCTAATGAAAGTTATTACACGTTAACTTAAAAATGTTCGTGATTATTTCACTTCGGATTTAGCCCCTGAAACAAACCGAGTAGATTCCAGAAGTTTAATGTAGTTGTAGGTATATAGTAATTGAATTTCCTTAGGCAATCGCATGTCTGAGTATCTTAAATTATATTGATGTTCTGTTTCTCCATTCAACGCTCGTCTTGAGGACATTGTAAACATGTATTCTGCCCGGATAATGTTCCTCAATGGCTTGGAACTTCTCTAAGACGTCGTGTATTAGGATCTTGGGAGAGTAGGAGCTATTAAAATGAAATCCCGATCTAACGTTTTTTTTTCGGACCAAGGGAGATCGACTTTAGCTGCGGAAAAACGTAACATGCGAAAAAACGTAACATGCGAAAAACAAAGACACGTAATCATATTCGCACAGAATAGTAACTTGTCCGGTAATTTTTAATTATTAAAAAGTAGGTACGTCGAATATTCTGGATATCTTCAACCCTCCTTAATTCTTTCGTTTTCCGATTTTAAAGTTATTACAGATATATGTACTATAGCAAAAATATCATATTCAAATGTATATTCTCAATTGTTGTACAATCTTGCTCTATCTCTTCTTTTAGGAAGTATCAAGAGTAGTGCAAGACAATGATGCTATTCGGAATCGGTCGTTAGCAACAAAATTGAATGTTACGCAGCAACATTGGCTTTCCGGAGACAGTTACTCAAATTAAAACATTTGAATTTAAATTGAGAAAATAGAACTCTGACTTCGTCGGTGTTTCGATTTCAAAATGGAAACTTTTTACGTTATCTTTTATATTATATTAAAATGCTTATGGATATATTTTAAAATCTTAATTTTAAATATATCGCTTTCCGGAGACAATTGTTTCGATTAAAACTTTTGAGTCCGAAACTAGGAAAATAGCGTACAATAAAAGTATGACTTCGTCAGTGTTCCGATTTCAGAATAGAAACTTATTACATTATTTTTTATGTTAATCTTAATAAGCAAATGGACGTTTAAAAAATATTATTTTAAAACATATCGCGCACTGAAAATTAGTTTAATGAAAATGATTTGATGGCCGATCTAGATAGTAGTCCTCAATAAGAATTTGACTTCATTGGCATTACTTTTTTGTTTATATCCAATATGTAAGTTGAAGTAAAATTAGAGAATATGCAGAAATTTAAAATGTCAATTATTTTAAGAGAAAAATTTACAATAAAATTGAAATGGAACCTTAACCATGAATAATGCTCAATCCTTAATGTATGAGTCATATTTAAGCTAGAACTTTCCACCAAAAAAGCCTCTTCGAGTTGATAATAAATTTTTTAAATGCTTTCTTTTACACGAGTCGTCATTCTATAAAATATTATCAATAAATCTTCATTCGACTGATGACTCTCTTTATTTGAGGTACTTTGCATTGCATTTTTTATTAAGTGTAATTATTTATTAATAAGTAATTTACAGGAATGTAATTACCTTCCGTTTTTGTAAGTTACTATGGCAGTTCACTATCGATAGTTATTCACTTTCGTTGTTTGTTATGTTGGTAACTCAAAAATTAAACACTTCGTAAGAAATAAGTTTTCGCAAAATACAAAGTGTACCTATCCAATGCACTGAAGGTTTAATTTTTTTCATGAAAAATGAAGGGAAAAGGGTTATTGTTAGCTAAATTTATTTTCTTAAATTAGAAAGTGTTTGTACATTGAGGAAGTAAGCAATGGAAGTAATAGTTGATACGCGTCGCAATAGTTAACTGCCTTGGCTGGTCATTTAATAAAATATGCTGGGAACATTTTCATAACTTGTTAACTTTCTTCAATGTGAATTCTCCAAGTGATGCCTTTAAATAACAAATCATAGCCCTCGTCATTATTATTTTCAGCAAAATAGTAATGTTACACTTCTGATGAACACTGATTAAATATGAAACAAACAAAAAGAAACCAATGGGTTCAATCTCATTTCACAAATGCCTCTGAAGAACTCTTCACGTTCATTTCGTCTTTCACCTAAGTCACACTGGATCACAATCACTTCGTAGCCAAATTCACAGCTGCTGTCTGTGCAATATAAATTACTAAACACGATATGGATATTTGCGTTGTACAGGGCATGCATACAGACAAAATACACGCATTATAACACGAATTAGTAAAAGAGTGTCATGTCATTCATATTGATACGGAAATTCGATCCTCTTTTTTCCCACAAAAGAGAGGAAACAAGAGAGCAAGTAGAGACTACAAGTTAACTGATGATTATAGAAATTAACTCTATAGTCACCACATTCACTTTAACACGTTTAACTTCTTTCTATAGTATCAAGACAGCACATCTCCAATAATTACACAACGTGCGACTCTGCCATTTATTTTCCGTTGTAAATCCTAATCCCACTAAAATAATTGTATGTTCAGCAACTGAAACAGGCAACAAAATCACTTTTTTCATTGAGAGAGGCCACGAAACGTAACGCATTTGCACTGTGCCAATCTTTTATAAAATATAAGTGTCCGTTTCCGACGTGAACAGCTCCGTTACATGGAACTAAAATTGAAGACCAAAAACACGACAAAAGTAGGCATTGCTCTCTTTCTCGTTTGAAATTCTCCTTTAGCGTCGCTCTCTATCCTTTCACCTCGTTATTCTACGAGACATGAAGACACTGTCGGTCTAATCGCCCATTGGAATGTTTTAGCGGCGGTCAGGTTCCTCGAGCGATTCAGTTGCCTGAAAGGTTTATTCCTAAGGGAATCTGTAGCAACTTACGATATATGCTTAGGATAATTATAATATTTACACTTCAACTTACGTTGTAATTCCGGTAAAAACCGAGCGCGATCTCCGAAAGGCATCGATAAAGCCTTAAAAGGAAGTAATCACAAGACACAGCAGGAACAAACTCTGAGTACAAATTTGATTGGTGTATGTGTATTTTGCTTGGAATGTCCTCAATACCTGAATACAAGTGGCATTTGTCTGTTTTCCTGCTCGCATCAAAATTGAGATTTATTTGTCCCTAAGTCAAACATTAACTTTATACTGTTACATTTTACGAATTAAATTATAAAACGTACTACTGTGCAAATACAACATCAAATTCCGGGAAAACTATTCTTTAAGGTTATTTTTTCTAGGGTATGACGGTAGGGTGAAGACGATGGCTGATAAACGGTATTAGTATTGCATATAATGTGTTATTTTGAGGTGCATATTGTAGTTAATTTGGGGTATATATTGTGTCCTATGTAGTATGTATGTATTTGGGGTATGTATTATGATGTAGGAACGACGTTAATTATGTATACAGTTGCCACCGTGGAATAGGTTCCACACCGCAGTCTTTAATTGATAATAATAAAGAACTGTCGCTATAATTGTTTGGGGATTTAGCTTTTTAGATTAAGATTTGTACCCCGCAAGTTACCAGTGGGGTAGAGGAGCGTGCTGTTCATTCAGATGATGAAGACAAAGCATATGTGCTACAAATTAGGCTAAAGGAGTTTTATGGTAATTTAATGAAAGTTAAATCTTGAAAACGAGAACGTTAGATCGGGATTTCAGTGTATGTAGTTATTCACCTCTGTGCGGGAAATCATTGATTACAAAATGCGTCTCCGCACCGTGAGTAAAGTCCATGAAAGTATGACTTGAATCCAAACACATCTACACTAACTAAGAGGATATCTCCCCATTCGGAACTCATCTTGAAATTCCGATAATATGTTGATCACAAGCAGAGGTATAAAACGTCGATCGCCGTTCTTTTACTAACGGCGAATCAGCTTTTACGAAATAAACTGCTTATGCTCCTTTCGTCAATAGCTCTCGCCGGTAATCGCACACTCATTGGAATTTTTGGTGCTTTGCTACATACAGTGACGTAGCCAGGGAGGGGGGGGGATTGGGTGTTAAAACCTTCCCCCAGAACCAAAATGGGTTTTTAAAAAACGGTGTTATGAGAGGTAAATTGTAATAGTTTAAATACTCGTATTTACAGTTACAGTCGCCACTGGTAAATCGCAGGGAATATATGTAAATGTAAGTCTGATTCCATCTTTAATACATTTAGGGCGGAAGTTTGCCCATCTCAGCAATGTAGGCACTCTTGCCTTCACGGCTCAGAACCCACCCTTGGCTACGCCCCTGCTAAATAATGCGGCCTTTATGAAATCGTTATTTTAATTTCTTTCTCACGTCTTTTAAGGAAAATAATTCCGTCGTTAATTAGTTAAAGTAGACGATAACTCTTTTCCTGGCCTACCATAACGAAGCACTGTTTGACGAGTGGAAGGGTAGAGGCTTAATTCTAATGTGAATAATAACCTTCACTGTATCCTTTACTGTATTGGGATTGTCTGACTGCCGGAGATCAAGAATTTTCCTCTGCACGTTTCCGTTGATCCGAGAGCAGTGCTTTGAACTCAACGGCTCGATAAAGAAGTGCGAAATTGATACCATACCCTTCCTACATGTAACATCCTACAGCCTTGTGTTTCAATCATAAAAACTGTTTGAATAAACTAATGGAGGGTAACAGTAAATTAACAGATGGTATTATTTCTTCCTTGCTTCTCGCTGAGTATGAAACTTACGAAAAAAATTGTTCGTTGTCTGAGTTTATTAAACAAGAATGTAAAACGTCGCAATCTTTATATGGGAGACTACTGGTTCCTAACCTTCACTACTCTTAAACGAGGAGTTGAAATTCTCTCGATTAGTTTGAGTTCAGAAGATTTGATATTAGATTATGTAAAAGATCAATTAATTGTTTCATCTAAATTTTTAACGGTAAAAAAGATTGAAAAAGTGAAAAATTAACTCAAGCATCCTGGAGAAATACCTCAGGCCAAACTAGTTAGACAATATTAATAGTTAAATGCTTAGATAAATATTCCCATGTACGAAAACTCCGATCAGCGAACTTTTTATGCCACCATTATTCTGTTTGTAAGCCAATCAAATCGTGGGATTCGTAAAAGACGTCATTTTATTTTTATCTTCAGTACCGACGCACAATGGGCTTGAATCGAAAAAGGCTGGCCAAAAATACTAAAATGGTTTTTTTGGAGTGCCGACTTTGAAATGTCGCGTGGCCACTCTTGAATACATTCTGCAAACAACTATGCGTGTCATATACGTTGACTCATGCGCATTAAAATTATACAGGGGTCAAACTTGACCAAATTTTTCGAAAATTGAGTCTTCGATTTTTTGTGAAATTCTTCAACTAAACCAAAATGAGAAAATGTCGTGTTTATAAACCTCCGCCGGGAATCTAATCCGGTCGGCCGCGCTACCCACCTGGTATTCTGGGAATCCTGAATGCAACAAGTTCTTGGGAATTTTTTATGCGTTGAAAGTATTTGTTGATTATTCTCACGGACGGTAATTCCCAACAGATGAGCCGCGGGTCACTGTTGTGCCGTGTAAAAGTTATTAGTGTTCCGCACAATATACGGAAGTACCAAATGCTTATATTTCACGTTACGTGTGCTTTTTACTTTGATATGTTATCTATTAGGGAATTTAGTTGCAAAATATTGACATTCTGTATATTCTACATTCTTTATATAACGATCCATTTTTCGTCTATCTTCGTTACGACTAACTGAAAAATTTTTGGTTCAGCGCTGGAACATAGTTAATAGTTAACATAGTTTTAATGAGTTTTTATGGCGCAATGTAACAATATTTGAAATCTCGTTCAATAAATCGGCTTAATTACATCTGTTTGTCACCCTCGGGTACTGCCGCGACGCCGAGAGGTTGGAAGGATTTTGACTTAGCGTGCCGCGAAGTTTGAGTCATCTCATAAATGTGCCGGAAGGTTACAAGATTGGAAAGCACTGGTCTGGGACAACCCGCTACCGTTACGGGCCGCATGCTTAGCATTGACAAATTCCTTGTGATCTTGTAGTTATTTCTCCTAAATTTTTCCTACAATATTTATCTTGAAGCTCATTTTTAAATTCCCTATTTCACTTCGCGATGATGACATGTTAGAACCCGGATGGTTCGGTTGAAAGTGTCTTGTTTTCCTTCTCTCTTGAGTAAAATACACTTTAGGAAGAGCCTCCCCCAACCACTTATCCTTAGTTATGACGTTCGCATCTTCAGGGTCACCGTGAACCGTTTCTCTGTCTTTTATTGGTGTAGGTTAATATTCAGTGCAATACATCTCCATAAGAAACAACGCCGCCATTATCGCTGGTGGTGAAATCAACCTTATTCAGCGATCTTCCCTCTCAACTGCGCCATATCTGAGCATTCCTCGCTTCCCCTCTAACTAAATCGGTCCCGCGCCGCAAAATAAAACCTTCCAAATACCCTTTTCGAATACTTTCTTTCTCTTTTCGCCCAAAGCACCCGATATCTTCCATCCCCTTTAACTTTATCCCCGAGGAAAATGGTCTTACCTGCGCCCCGATCACGCTATCACTATTCTGAATTAACGCGGTTAAAAACCCTCCTATTTATTTATGAATATCCCGTTCTTTCCTGCCCTTGCATGCATTCATCTTCTGCTTCAGACGTTCAATAATAATAGACGATAATTTATATCGATCCATTTTTTAACAAAAATCATATAATAGCATACTCTGTACCCTATGATAAATCCCTACTTCTTGAACAGTAAAGTATAATTTCTAACAGTTCATATTTGTTTTTTAATTTAAATATTTTAAAATACGTAATACGTCATTTACGTAACAACTATACGATAGTAAATGGGGAAATGTTGAATTAATATTACTCAATGCTTATGTTCGTGGCCGCAGTTTAGAAACGCTGATCTAGTCGGTTCCTTCGCACAATATTCACGGAAAAATGTTTGAAGCGACTTTGTAATCTTAACATCTATTTCCCTGATTTTACCTGCAATATCTGGTCCCTTAGATTATTTGCGTCACAATAAATACCTAGGAGTTACTCTCAGTGGTAGCTCGTCGTTCAAAGGACATATTCGAGATTCTATGGAGAAGGCGAATAGAATGCAAAGATTAACAAGTAGAACCCTGGGGAATGCCCATCTAGAATCAAAGAAATAGCGTACTTTTTCCTCAATCGAACTAGTCTGGAATACTGCTGCGCAATTTGGGATCCACATGAAGTAGGGTTCTAAATGTAGTCTTACATTTAGAGATGGTTCAACGTGGAGCAGCCCGTTTCGTCGGTGGAGATTTCAGGTTCGACAATAGCGTTACGGCTATGATAAAATCATTCCGGTGGAACTCGCTTTAGGTGAGAAGATCAGATTTTCGACAGAAGCTTTCTGAAAAATTCTTGGGTTCAGAATTTTCAGGTGAAGTAGAAGCTATTGTAATTCCAGTAAAAAACGAAGGCGATCTCTGAAAGGCATCGAAAAAGCTTTGCAAGAAAGTAATCATTAAAACAGATAGTTACTTCTAGTCGTTCTTTCCGCATAACATCCGAGAAGCTAAAGGGTAAAATTGGTGATGTGTTGGTTTGGTAATTCACCCCCTGCCAAACGCCACTGGAGGCTCGCGGGTTCTAAATCTAAATCTAATCGTCCTACGTAAAAGGATAATCCCCCTGCCTTACGCTACCGGCGGCTTGAGGGGTAGAAATCTGTAATCTAATGGTGTGGACGCTTAATATTTGCGACGTCTTCCGAGACCGTGCTATCTTTAAATTTATGAAGTTATAGTTGTATAATATAGTTGTCAAAGGAAATCTGGATTGGGGACATTTACGGTGTAAATATGTACCTCTTAATTTAAGCAGCTCATTCAATTGGTCAGATGTTCTACGTTTGAAATCTTCAAAACCGATTTCAGCCCATTCTTTGGCTGATTACTCGGTTAAAATACTGTTAGTGTATAATTAGCATTTGGTTGAGCTTCGTATCCCTATTAATTTGGTATTTATGTTCTCAATTGAATTTTATTTTCATCAGAAACTTTTTATCGAATACCGTTAAAAGACTTACTGAAAATGCAAGACCCAACCTTCTGGCTAATGACTTTATAGATGTAAGATTTTTAATATTTGTTAATATTGAATTCAAAATTTCACTGACCTGTTACGTCTCATTAAATCCTACTCTAAGTATCATCAATGGTAAGCGCTCCACTGGTCGAGAACTTCTGTTTTAGAACAGCTATGTTTTCGTGTCATGGGGTGAACGGTGAGTAGCGTTGCATAGTTATTCTTCAGCTGATTGAGATTTTATAGTTAACAAAGTTGCGAATGAAAGGAATATTAACTGCTTGTTACCTTATGTATCCTAAGCTTTAATGATAGCGGGTCTATTTGAACTTCTCTTTGTTAGTCATGCTAAGCAAAACCACATGGTTGATTTCTGATGTACAAAGGCGGTAGTACTTCCGTTCAAACCTCTTTTTCGTGCAACTGTAATTTCTTGGACATTTTTAGGCTCTAAATGATGGTGGCATTATAACGAAAAAAAAGGAATTTTATCTCCTGAGTTATTGTATGCATCTCTGTGATAACTTTCTGGTTTAGGGAGGACAAAAATCTATGGCATAATATGAAATAATTGTTATATAGTATGTCTTTATGGAATATTTACGTATGGGTAATGTTCAAGTTTAAATACAGTACTTGTTGCTGTGTTATTTCTCTATCTTAAAAATTCAAATAAACAGGCCCCATTTTTCCTTCAAATCGCTTCCTCCGACTAAAATATATAATATGAATACATTTTATATAAAGTCTAATCTGCCATAGAATTCCAATAAAAGTCATAGAGTGTCTCGTTAGACATGGTTGAGGGTATGTTTTATTGGCACTAAATGAATTGGCACAAAATTGAGGTATCTGAAAGAAAGAGAAAAGCTGAAGATCTGATCACGTATCTTTTATGGCATCAAGCAAGAGTGGCACTTTACCGGGGAGGGCACAATAATGAGGATTGACTGTATTTATTGAGCAAAATTATGTGCAGTAACTTCTTTTTTTGACATGGTGAAGAGCATAAACTACAATTTAAATAATGTGAGTAAAATCTTTGCACAGTCTTCTAAATTTTCACTTTTCGTATGTTCCCCTTCCATCAATCCATTCCATGTCTTCTCGCACGGTTTTGGGCCTCTTCCAACCAACGTAACTCGTGAAATTCCTCCCAATCGTTTGCAAACTATATCCTTGGCATTTTTGAAGGTTTATTTACACCAGAATTATCTTTTGCAGGCTATTTTATATTTGCAACCTCGCAATCCACATTATCGCATCGGAATATTTTGTCGTTAGCCCCATCTACATCAGGTATTGTTTACGTTTTCTCAGAAAAGAATGTATCATAGAAAAGATGCCATTACTCGTCTAATCTGCGATTAATTTTTCTTTTGCATTGCCTGTTGGAGTTTTTTTATTATGCCAAGATACATTCTGGCTTTTATCCACCATTGTAATTATTGAGTATGTCACCGTAAACCAGTTGAACCAGGCCTTCAGTTGAATTTCTCCCATTGGCTGTTTGTACTAGCATATTAAGAAATAGTAGTTATTTATGAAAATTGACCAGGGGAGCTGAATAATAAATATTTGGCATTACTCAGTGATTGTGTGATCTCTTCTTTACAAATTTTCCAAGGTTCCGAATTCAGTAGTAGTAGTTGTTTTAGTTTTGTTAAAAAGATTCCACAGCTTAGGTTCCGTTGCTTGTGTAGGTCACCTCTAGGTATAGAATCCATGAATGTATTTATTTAAAGACTTAACTTGCTTTTAATTTATGCTTTATTTACGTGATGATGTTTCTTATCAGCAAAACTCATAAAATAAAATCTATGCAAAAGATAAAAGTACAAGTACTCAAGTCACTCTTGAAGCTATTACCTTAAAAAATAATTACAGTTACTGCATTCTAGAAAGAATTATGGCTTTGGTTTCAAAGACATCTAAATTCCATCTTCTGAAAAATTTTGTATACAATTGGTATCACTGCAGGTTTTCTTGAATTATTTTTGTTGATTATTTTAAAATTATAGATCTCCTTTTAATTTTTTATAATACTAGCAGCACAATAAAAGTGCAAATTGTCATATTTCTTCTTTTATTGCATTGGATTATAGTTTTATTATTTTTTCCTTGTCATTTTCAGTATATTCTGCCTGGCATAATAAACTGAAATGATTGATGATGATTGATTGATGGTTCTTCGTATGAACCACATAAAGTGGTTTGTGGGACTCTGCCTATAATCATTGTCTGTAAATGGATGATGGAGATTAAATCTGTTCTCTTTAACAACCTATAACTATTGGATTATCTGGTCATAGGAAAGCCAATATCCAGATATCATAGAACATTTTAGTAGATATGAATAGCTGGTCTTCAGTGAGATGTACTCACAGATTGATATGTATTTGTTTTTCAAACTCTCATTTCAAGAAAAACTTTTCCCAAGGGTAACAATATTTAACAGTAAATCTTTGGTCATATGTATTCAAACTGAAGTTCATGTCAAATTCATATTAAAATTTTAGCTGAGTAATAATTTTTTCTCAGTTCTCCAAATCCTTGTTTGCTTTGTTCAGATGGAACGTATATAGGTGGTATGATATGAGATATAGATTACTTTGAGGATTTATTTATTCTTAACAGGTTAATTACATCTCCATGCATATTTTTCTTCATTGACTTATGAAATTGTTGCTTAAGTCAATACAAATTAGTAAAAGTATAGCATTGATGATAGAGAGGTAGATTAAAAATCATTACATACATTCATAACAATATTTTCTACTAGTCGTTGGGAACGTTTAAGGATTTCTTATACAGAATGTTCTAAGAGAACAATTAGGAATAATAGTCACCACTTGCTTCATCCGCACATAGACAAAAAAGAATTTAAGATGTATTTTGGGATGCAGAATAGTTCAAACAAATAAATACTGCTTAAATAGTAAAAGTTAGTTAAAGTAAAAAGTTATAAATTTTAAGCAGCTCTTTCATTTTTATATTATGATGAAGTAAAAGATCCAAATTCACCTACCATTTTGTGTTGGAAACGTTTGCTTAATAAATGAAATGTTGAGAATTATTACTTCCTGTCCTAACTGATGATTTATCCTAGTATTAGATTGCATCTAGTTATGCTAGATAACAGCTTCTTATTGACTGCATGTTAAAATACTCTAAAATATTTTCTTTTATCTTAATAAATTATTATTAAAATTATTTTAATAAATCTTATTTTGGTTAATTAATTAGCCTTATTTTCAATAATTCAGTTGCAAGATTGTAACTTGGGAAAGGTATTTTAATAATTTAAGCTTTTATATGTAAATAAGTAAAAGCATAAATATATTTTTTTGGTTAAAAGTGAATTGTTATAATATAGATGATGTTTGATTTTTATCTTTTTAATATGCGTGTTGTTCAGTAATACTAAAATTGGAATAAGTGTTTATGTTGTTTTTCGTCTCATCTGCATGATGGATCATTGATATGTTATTATGACATTCTTAATTATTAATGGCAAATATTTTTTGCGTGGCAGTTATTAGAGTACAAAGTAATATGCGGAATGTTATGGCATGGTGTTCACATTTATAATTTATTTAATACATCTGCATGCACTTATCTAATTTGCTGATTTGAAAAATATTCTAATTTTTAATGTTGTTCATTAAGGTGAATGTTAATTGAAGTATCCAGCTTTATTATGCAAGAAATAATTTTTCTTTCTAAGGATATGTTTGATTCTGCTTATTTCATCTTCTAAAGTAATAAATCTGTGTGTGGACAAATATATATTTATTGCTTTATTAATATAATCAATTGCTTATGAATGTTATTTATGATCTACTAAATTGCCTTATTTCTTTTGACAAACTAAAGATTTTTTAAAATTTATGAGACCTATGAAGTACTGTTTACATTCTGATATTTTTTAATTTCCCTAAATTTGAAGGCCAGTTAAATATTTTCTTATATTTTTTAAATTAATACTCGTTTTAAGAAGGACTTCTGACGCATGTTACTGCACCCATTAACATCTTTCTGCTCTGATCTGAAATACTTCACTTGCTAAGTTTCATTTGGAATGCAATTAATGTAAAATGTGGTTATCTCATCTGGGACTGATTGCAGTTATTTATTTTTATTGCTACTCATTTCAGCAGGAAAAGGTGGATTTTCATCTTTTATGGGACAAAATTTAAAATTTGCATTTTCAGATGTGTCATTTTACCTTCCATTAGCTGCTATTGCTACTTTTTGTGTTGTCAATTTATTAATTTTAGAAGAATTTAAAGGATTGGAGCACAATGATTCATCTTACCCATGGGACTGCCTAATTTCAGTATACATTTAATTGGTTAAAAGATGTTTCTCCTTTTGTTAATAAAGGCAATATGACGTAACTGAATAATTCTAATAAGCATCATCCTTTGGGTGCTTATTCTTGCTTTAGCTAAAGAAAATGTTTTTATACATCAATAATCTTGTAGGCATATAACTTTGATATCTTACATATCAAAATAAGTTTGTTTTAGATAGTCAAAATATAATTGGTGTTTTGGGCGTCAAAGTGAATATTATTACTTGAAAGTATCCACTATTCACTTCTCAAAATTCATAAGTATCATCAGCACTTGTTCAGTTTTCCCCTCCCTAACTTTCAATGTACAGTCAGATGCAAAAGTGACCTAAGTTCTGCAGTGACATGCTTTCATCAGCTATAGTTTTTTTCTTACATCTGTGAACCTCTCTAAAGTGAGGCTAATAAACAATGATGACTCATTTGTACCACCATAACTGTGGAAGAATGCTGTCTCATCCTAAATCAGAAAACTTATATATTATAACTAATATAATTTAATTACCTATGTATGACTGTAATTAAAAATTATTTGCACTCTTTGGTGGGTATTTATATTTATTACCTTGCACTAATGATTTATTGGTGCAACAGCGTTAACTTACAACCACTTGCCACTAAAATGTTATCTGTGAAAATTGTATTCATATGAACAAATCTAGAGGAAAAAGAAACCAAAAAGGGACTTCTATAATGAAAGAAATTACCTTATATTTAAAAAGTTGATGTTTTCTTGCTGCCAAGAACCTACTGCTGCTTAATTTGGGAAAAGAGACAATTTTTCTAAGCTCTCACATTCCATCTTCTGCCATCTTTGCATTTTTTCAGATAAACCAAATGCCAGCCAGAGGGCATTATTGCTCATATTATAAAGGCTTTCTCCAATATAAAAGAGGTATCCAAATGGTAGATTTCCCTGTGCTCCAGAATATTAAACCGTATCAAAATTAAAAACTGTGGATAATTTATCTTGATAAATTATTTTTTACATAGTCTCTTTGTTTCTCGAAGAATTTATGGTATCTTTGTTGCAGACCCAAAAATTCCTTTTAAACTAGGGGATTATGTGAATGAAAAAGTAGTAAATTTACATAATAAATAATTAATTATATGAATTCGAAAAAGAAACTTGATTATCTGTAGCATAGGGAATTTTACCATCAACTTGAAAGAATATACAGATATATGTATCAAGAAAGTAAGTTAGAGACATAGCTGTATTTCTGAAGAAAACATTTTCAGAAGAGTGTGGAAGATTACTGATTCGTCAGACCTACTAAGTAAAAAATTAAAAAACTAAAACTTGTAACCCCCTTTGAACAGAATATGGTTAAATTCATGGAAGTTCACACATGTAGTAAAAGGTTATGGCTTTTTTATTGCTTAATGTTGGAAAAGTCTGCTAAATGCAGGATTCTTTTGCATCCCTCTGTACAATTTGGTGTATGAGTTTCTGATCTGTGCATATATTGCACTGTTTGTGGCGTCCATATACATTTGCCCTTCTAGAACCATCACCAACTCATACCTGCCCAAGATGTGTGGCGATGCATTCAGGACATAAATCCTCCAGTGAGGGTGAGTGGGATGAGAGTATTCTATTTGTGAAGTTTACTCTCTGACTTTAGGGTGGGCCATCAAAGGGAAAGAAGAATTTTATAGTGGGATGGATCTCCTCGTCTGAGTACTTTCCTAATAAACTAATTATTAGCAACAACATGCTGTAAAAATGCATAGAATTTGTCTGTTTTATCATTCTTAAAATTATTTCAATTGTTATAAACTTTAATTTTTATTGTGTTATGCTTATTAATCTTATATTAAAGAAACCATTAATATTATTTGCAATGTTTGCTTGAATATTAATTTATTTGATTGTTTTATTCTTTGTGGTTTCCAATGAACTTCTCATTACTGCTAAGTTATTGAGTCTTGGCTTCTCATTTTTGTTATCTGCATTCTGCTTGTTCCTTTTATATCTTTATCTGGAATTCTTTGTTAATACTGGTAATTCTGTAAGGTATTTCAGGGACTATAAAATTTTTCCTTTGAGGTGATACATTTTCTCAATTGATTCTAACCAAGGCTTTAGAAGAAAAGTAGTAATAATAGTTACAAAATAATGAACAGCTTTAGATTATAATAAAATTAAAGTAAATTGTCTTTGGCCAGTATTTTAAAATTTGGAATGAAGAGAATACTAGAGGATTAGTTCAGCAATCAACATTGCAGACCTAAGATGACCTTCTGGATAAGTTTTAAGGGTGTTCTAAAGTATGTTTTAAGTATGGTTCTAAACCATGAAACATATTTTAACTTTGAGCCAGCAATGAAACTGGTACCTGTTATAAAGTAAAGTTCAATCATTTTCTTATTTCACTGACTAATTACATACTAATTATTGAATTATTTACATTTTTTCCTAAATAAATATAATTTCTGTAGTATTTTGGTGAAGTGTATAAAAAGTTTCAGTAATGTATGATGAACACTTTAATATTTCTTGAGTTTTCTGGTTAATCCCTTTGGTAAGAATCAATTGAAGAAAATTTACTTTAAGCCCTCTTAAATGCTTGTGAAAAGATGTTTTTCACAGTTAAATTTATTTTATAATTGTTCTTGCTATGCACCGCAGAAAGTTTCACAATGCAGTAAATTTAGAATTGATGAAATTTTCTGTCCAACAAAAATGTCAAGTTTTACTATTTCAGATAAAACAGAATTAAGGAAGGGTATTCAGGGAATATTCCTTGCTATCTGTGCATTTCTAATGCTTAGCTTGTTTTACCTTGTAACAGACCATTTCCTTTGAGTCTTTTGCAATTTACATATACTTTTACATAGTTTCATCACTCACACCTCTCTTCAATAATACTACTCACTTATCATATTCATTTTTTCAGAGTAAAATTAGTTTAGAGGAATTGGATCATGAATATACAGTTACCACCTTATCATCTTACCTAATATGATGAGTTTTTTATCTAAAACAATTACTTTTGAAAATGACATTGTCTATAGCAGTCATAAAAACAAGTAAGTTTTTTTTAGACTAATTTAGCTAACCAGAATTTAAAGCAAATTCCATCCCTCCCCACCCTTGGTAGGTACAGATTAATGTTATCATTTCATGAAAGAAAAATAACAGTAAACATTTTGGAAATTGCCATTTCTAATATGATACTCTTCATTGTTTAGTCATGTGTTTTAGTGTTGAGCTTTTTTGATACATGAACAGGTTTTTCTTTTCGAGTATTTCTTTGTATTTAATCCAATAAAGGCATAGAACTAATATCAAGTGCAGCATTTCATTTTTGCCAGAGCTGTGTATTAAATAATTGTATGAAGAATAACTATTTTGTGTTTGAACTTTAATATAAGTGCCCTATGTAAGAATTTATTGCTTAAATAAGAAATTTAATTTATTGTTTATGTATATTTTCCCTTATAAGTGGTTATTTTGATATTTTCAAACTGTGATGCCCAAATGTAGAGCAGTAATCAGAATGAAGGCTGTAGTGATGGTAATTTTATTATCATATTCTGAGTTAAATCAACTTTTTCAATTTCTTTTGAGTGGGCTAGGTTCACTAACGTTCTTTGCATATGATGAAGTATTGGTATTGTCATTGATGACTAAGGTCAATGCTTTAAGATTCCATTCAGAGCATAAATGTGTCACATTTGCTTGTTATGCTACTTTGGCTACTTCTCTCATATTTGATCTTAAGGACTTCCTTGTAACCTATTGTCTGCTAGTTTGATTATGTTTTTTGTTGGAATTCTAAGCAATGAATTGTGAATTGAATCACTAGTAAAGTATATTTTCTGTTGAATCATTGTAGTTTTTTTCTAGGATTTCTTGGATTATTGTTGCTGAATATCATCGTATTAAACATGAGTTCTCAAAAATGTGTCAGGGTTATAAGAGAAACTCCACAAAAATTAATGTACAAACCATACAAGCTTGTAATTTAACTTGGTGATCTATGTTATATGTTTTATGTTATATTTAATTAACATAAGTTTAACACAAATTAATCTTGAAATAAAATGGCTCATAAGAAAATCTATTGAGAATATTGAGCAAAAAAATGATTTCATTTTCATGGAAATTCAAAATATTATTTATCTCTATCAATAAATAGTGAATATTTGGGAACATTTGGAAGTAGCATCTGAAAATAATATTAAAGTATTCTTTTCAAATATTAATTAGGAAAACAATATCTCAGTTCTTCTTTTATTACTAAATACTAATTTAAGTGAGATTTTGAATTGGTTAAGTTGACTAAAATTCTTAATATATTACAAAGATATTAATTCTTTTATTTAATGTTTTTGTCAAACATTTTATTAGAAATCATTTTTCCTAGTGTACAATTTTTTAAAATATAATACACTTTTCTGGGATTGTGTGACTTAATTTTATCATTTTTTTCAGCATTCAGATTCCAGGAAAATCTCTTGAAAACAATGCTTCAGATTGAAAACACATTCTTTGAACTGGGAGAAACATGCTCTAGGGATTGCTTGATAATCTGTGACCGTGGTGCAATGGATGCATCTGCCTGTAAGTATCATGTTTATTGTTGAAAGTGTAGATAAATTCCAATTAACCCTGAGTCTTTAGCCAGTTCTAATTAAGTTCTTGTCACACTGTGGCTAGTTTTAAACTGTGATATTGCTTTTTAAATTTTTGGAAATAACATAACTGAGCTATATTAATTTAAAAAACACCAAAGGCACGAGATTGAGATAAAGGCATTACCATCAAAGGCATGAGATGTAAGGTAAAGGTAATAAGTAATTTATTTTAAAAGTTACTTGCAAATGTTACTTCTTGTAATACTAAGGTTGAAGAATAGAAATGCACAAGATGCAGTAAACAAATAAATATATAAGTGTCCTGAAGATTAAGTGATACAAAAATAATATTGCTAAAATGTCAGGCATGGTAAAATATAAGCAAAATACAGTTGGAGAGTTCATTAAGATAGCCAGGATGCAAGAACAAGGTTTTGTGACAGGTTAAGGTTGGGAAACAATTGACTATATATATTAGCATCAGCTAATGCATAAATACATATAAATTACTTAAGAGAATGATTATACATACAATGTAAGGTACACATTTCAGTCATGCCTGCTAGCCATTAAAAACCCTTTCATATCATAAACGAACCTATTTACATTGGGAGCCTCCCTAATACCATTTGGCAGTACATTATATAGCTCCACTTCTTTTATGAATACACTTCTCTCAGTATTCTTTTTGCATTTTCTTCTGATATGCAAGTTTTCCTTTGCCCATGTGTCATGTTCATGTATATCACAGTTTCTTACAAGGTAGCTATCAAAATATATTGGTAAGTCATTGTTTAAAAACGTATATAAAAATACATACATATTATACGTAACTACTAACCATTGGTAGTAATCTGAGAAAAGTAAACTAACTATCACTATTCTGTCAATATGAAATATGATGTGTATGAGGAATTGCCAACACAATTTCAGCCATTATAAAGGCTGCAATTGTTATTGGTTTAAAATTAATATGTCTAAATAAGGGAAAGATGGATAACACTATTGAAGGATACATATGAGCAGTCTGAGCTTTAAGTTATCATTCTATTTGATAATTTTGAATGAACTAGAGAGGTGAGGCAAAGAATGGGAAATTAATTACACAATTGAGACACCTTCATAACAATCAAAACATTGTTGAAATCCACTGGGAAACTTGGAGAATTGTTCATCCAACACATACTTGTACCAAGATAATTTGAAAGAAGCTTATCATAATAGGAAGAATGGCCTTGAAAAAACATTGATGAAACATAGAAGAAATTAAGAAGGATCAAAATAGTAGTTGATTTTTGCCCAAAATTTTTTAGAACAATTGAAAAGTATTTATTAATAATGTGTTATCCTGTTATCAAAACTTTATTTATTTGGACCTGATGGCAGTGGTTACCTTGTATAATGAATGCAAGATTTATGATAAATCAGATAATAGAGATAAATTAATGTCAGTAATTGTAAACAGTTGCTAGTAGAATCAGTAAACTTGTTTTTCTGAAAATGCTATGTAAGATTAATTAAATTGAGTATTGTTAATAAAAATGGTAATGGTGCCATAAAAGATAATTTTCCTAACCACATTTGTGATATTTGTCACAGGTTGTCAGCCAGGTAAGTTCTGGAACACCAAAGTTTTGGCTGCTGACTCCATGGCCTTCTTCAGTCAGTCAGTGGCCAAAAAATGTGTTCTCAGAACTTATCTGGGTGAAAACCCATGATAATTTTCTTCATAATTTCCCCTGGAAAGGATTAAGTTTTTTTTATGTATTTGCATAAATCATACATATTGTATACTAATATGATGTTTTAATTGATTGATCGATTTTGATATGTTAATTGATAAATTGGTTGTATTTTTTATAGATTAGATTGATTATTTTCCTCCAGTTGTGAAATGAAATCAGTTTAGATAAGATCAGTTAACAAAAGGAAAATGAATGTTAATTATTATGTAAACTTAATTTATATTTGTGATGCGAGACAGAGAAATCTGTCCTCCTGATGTAAACTCTCTTGATTCACTCAGTCATATCAAAAGAGAAGTGGGAGCTAATGATGGATACAAACGGGTGGAATCCGGTGGAACTGCGAGACACTCGCTACAACCAGATCATCCATATGGTTTCTGCAGCTAATGGAGCTGAGGATTTCTATTCAACTGAAGTATGATGATGGCTCATGAAATAATGTCAACTTCTACTTACCTAAAAATGCTTTTTTGGAATTTAATTGCTTGTGAAAATAAAAATATTAGAAAATACACAAAGAAGTATGATACAATGTATACTTATATTACTGGAGCTTAAATAAAACATTTTATTTCTATGAATATACCTGTCATACTTCTGTGTGTCACTAAAGATTAAATTAAATTAAAGCAGAAAATATTGATTTTATGAAATTAGATAATACTATTCTGAAGAGAATTCATTAAAATTTTTATTCAGATGTTGAGTAGAGCTTAGGAAGGTATGCTTTCTCTTTTACGTACAGAAATTTCCAAGATCTATTCAAGTAATTGTTTCCAAGGTACAGTTTCATTCAGTGGTGGGATTCAAAAATTTTAGGAACAGGTTATCAATCTACTTATCCCTACATGGTATGCAACCACATACTGCAGTCTAAATGTCCTAGTTATTCTAATTCAAAAGTTTGTTTACAAAACTGAAATGGTGAAGTAACAATGAAATATCTGATGACAATATATCATGTTCTCATTGTAATAAGCAAATTGCAGAACCACAATGGGTATTGTTATACTACATATGATATCTGACAGAATTAGGAACCAGTTTGTTGAACTTTGGAGCTGGTTTGTGCTATCCAATTCAAACTGACTCAATTCCACTACTGGTTTCATTAAATATAAACTTTATAACTGATATGCCTGTACCTGGCATACTGGCAGTTAAGCAGGTACTAATATGATAACCCTGTATACATTTAAAATGCTAGAACTTATGTTTTTTAAAATCATGATTTGTTTTAATGTAAAAATTAATTCTATAGTCAAATTGTGAAATAATATATGTGACAATCTGTGGTCGACTTAATGGTATTAGGGAAAAAAAGAAAAGATCAGTTTGCTAGTCATGTATTGCTCAGTTATTATTGATAGACTAGAAATGTGTGTGTACTAGATAGACTGCAAATAATGAAGAAAATGGAAGTGCATTCTTTCTAGATTATTTTGAAATCATTTAAATACAAAAAGATATAAACTAGTTACCATCTGTAAAAATATTTAAATTTTTAATACTTTATTTGGACTACTATGCTTTGCTAAAATAACCTGTGCTATGAAAGTATATTTATGAATTAATATCTGATTCCCTGATCACTAGTTTAAGAAATGATTGAATTTTTTTTCTCAATTGAATGAAAGTAATTATTGTGTATCACTGCTGGCAATATGATTTACAGTGAAAGAGAGAAAGGAAGAGAATGTTTTATAATCTATGATATTCTCTACGTATTATCAAAAAATGTCATATACCTAGAATCTCCAATATCTATGGAAATTGGAAATCAATTGCTAAGTAAATTAAACAAGCTTAAAAATCTCCATCTAGTTAACTGAATAGAATGAGTTCTCTTAAATGTTCATAAATGTGATCTGAAAAACTTCACCTCTATACTCATCAGTTGCTTTACTTTGTTGTGTTAAGGATAGAATACCTTTGGATTTTTATAATTTCTAAAGAATGTTTCTTCAAACCATGACAATTTTTCTTATTCTATTGACTTGAATTGAACCTATATTTTCTCATTGCTGAACATCTGCTTAGGTATCTATGTTTATATTTGATGCCATAGTTAGAATATTCTGTTCAGTGTTGGAAGTTGAAACAAAATGCTAATACCAAGTTTAAGTTTTTTTATGTTTTTTATTTCAGGATCATGCATGTCGAAATGAGGGCATGGAGTTGGCTAGAGTATTAGACAACAAAGCTGCAGAATCTTGGGTTGGGCATCCATACTTTGATGTTATTGACAACTCAACAGATTTTGAAACCAAAATTTGTAGAATGATAGAGGTTGGTAATTAATTATATCGGAAAATAATTTCATTATTATGAATACCTATTTAAAAATCTTAGATTAGTATGATTATTTTTGATTTTGAAAACTCTTCTATTAAGTATTTATTCTATTATATATTAGGGAGGGCGGGTACGCTCCCACTACCTGAACTTTTCTCTTTGTTACCCTGTCCTCGACTTGAACGCACAATATTTCGTATTCATTATCTCTCGATATAAGGGAACTCGAAAACCGTTTAGAAACGCAAATAAATACACCTCCACCTTTACCCTCCCTATCTCTCCTATACACCTCGAACGCTTCTGGAAAAATTGGTTCAGCTAAAATTTTTCCAGAGGAGGACCTCGCTATGGTCGAGAGACTGGGAGAAATGACATGCAGCGATAGGGAAATTAGTAAATCACTTGTAATTGCAGGAGATTTGAATATACCACAGGTTAACTGGTCAGGAAAAGAAGAGACTGGAGGTAGGGTGCAACATCTGATAAACACTATAGTGAGTGAGGGTAGTTTCATGCAGGTAGTAAACAATCCCACAAGAATGAATAGCATATAGGACATATTTCTATTAAAAACACCAGAGCTCGTCAAAGCTTGTGAGGTCTTACTGGGAATTAGTGACCACGAGGCAGTATATTTAGAGCTCTATTGGAATTAGAATTTCTGTACGGAAACTGAAAATAAAATAGTATATAGTTTTCATCGGGCTAACATTGATGCTTTTTGTTTCTACTTAAGAAGCGAGTTTGAGGGATGGGCCAGTAAGGGGTCAGACATAGAGGAAATATGGGTAATTAATTGATTGATCGATTTTGATATGTTGATTGATAAATTGGTTGTATTTTTTATAGATTAGATTGATTATTTTCCTCCAGTTGTGAAATGAAATCAGTTTAGATAAGATCAGTTAACAAAAGGAAAATGAATGTTAATTATTATGTAAACTTAATTTATATTTGTGATGCGAGACAGAGAAATCTGTCCTCCTGATGTAAACTCTCTTGATTCACTCAGTCATATCAAAAGAGAAGTGGGAGCTAATGATGGATACAAACGGGTGGAATCCGGTGGAACTGCGAGACACTCGCTACAACCAGATCATCCATATGGTTTCTGCAGCTAATGGAGCTGAGGATTTCTATTCAACTGAAGTATGATGATGGCTCATGAAATAATGTCAACTTCTACTTACCTAAAAATGCTTTTTTGGAATTTAATTGCTTGTGAAAATAAAAATATTAGAAAATACACAAAGAAGTATGATACAATGTATACTTATATTACTGGAGCTTAAATAAAACATTTTATTTCTATGAATATACCTGTCATACTTCTGTGTGTCACTAAAGATTAAATTAAATTAAAGCAGAAAATATTGATTTTATGAAATTAGATAATACTATTCTGAAGAGAATTCATTAAAATTTTTATTCAGATGTTGAGTAGAGCTTAGGAAGGTATGCTTTCTCTTTTACGTACAGAAATTTCCAAGATCTATTCAAGTAATTGTTTCCAAGGTACAGTTTCATTCAGTGGTGGGATTCAAAAATTTTAGGAACAGGTTATCAATCTACTTATCCCTACATGGTATGCAACCACATACTGCAGTCTAAATGTCCTAGTTATTCTAATTCAAAAGTTTGTTTACAAAACTGAAATGGTGAAGTAACAATGAAATATCTGATGACAATATATCATGTTCTCATTGTAATAAGCAAATTGCAGAACCACAATGGGTATTGTTATACTACATATGATATCTGACAGAATTAGGAACCAGTTTGTTGAACTTTGGAGCTGGTTTGTGCTATCCAATTCAAACTGACTCAATTCCACTACTGGTTTCATTAAATATAAACTTTATAACTGATATGCCTGTACCTGGCATACTGGCAGTTAAGCAGGTACTAATATGATAACCCTGTATACATTTAAAATGCTAGAACTTATGTTTTTTAAAATCATGATTTGTTTTAATGTAAAAATTAATTCTATAGTCAAATTGTGAAATAATATATGTGACAATCTGTGGTCGACTTAATGGTATTAGGGAAAAAAAGAAAAGATCAGTTTGCTAGTCATGTATTGCTCAGTTATTATTGATAGACTAGAAATGTGTGTGTACTAGATAGACTGCAAATAATGAAGAAAATGGAAGTGCATTCTTTCTAGATTATTTTGAAATCATTTAAATACAAAAAGATATAAACTAGTTACCATCTGTAAAAATATTTAAATTTTTAATACTTTATTTGGACTACTATGCTTTGCTAAAATAACCTGTGCTATGAAAGTATATTTATGAATTAATATCTGATTCCCTGATCACTAGTTTAAGAAATGATTGAATTTTTTTTCTCAATTGAATGAAAGTAATTATTGTGTATCACTGCTGGCAATATGATTTACAGTGAAAGAGAGAAAGGAAGAGAATGTTTTATAATCTATGATATTCTCTACGTATTATCAAAAAATGTCATATACCTAGAATCTCCAATATCTATGGANCAGATGTTAGAAGAATTAGGTTGGGACAGTTTAGAAACCAGGAGGAAGAAAAAGAGATTATCGGTATTTTATAAGTCATTCGTGGGAATTACTGCGTTTAAGGAAGTACGCGATAGAGTAAAAGAGGCAGATTACCAGGGTAGGCACAACCACAAATACAAAGTTAGATGCATTAAGCAAAGAACCGATAATAGGAAATACTCTTTTTTAAATAGAACTATCGAGGAAAGGAACAGTCTACCTGCAGAAGTCTTTGAGCCTTTCCCAAAAAATGTCAAATGTTTTATGAAATGTATAAGTAAAACTAATAAGATGACAAGTGTGGTACTACCATTATTATTTGGTTGGTACCAAAATGTGGTATTATCTGGTGCCTCACTTCATGCTGTCTTGAATATATGAACAACCCATTTGGGTTGGTGGGTATTCCCTATGTGATGTGGTCAGCTCATTTATTTGTCACACATAAAGATGGAAAAGATGAGATACTGGAATGGCCTGAACATAAAGCAGCAAACATTAATGTTTGCTGCTTTATGTTAGCATCCACTAAAACATTTGTTAAGGGAATCCATATACATTAGCTGAGTCTGAAAAATGCAAAAAATCTTCACTAACCAAAAACTTAATTAGCAGGGTCACTTACTAGCTGAGGTATCATGGCATTTTATACACTACTGACTATTGACATAACATTATATATAACTATTACCACTAAGAAATATGATTGTTTTGCTGCATGTTTTAGTATGATTATGCCTGTACAGTCCTACTAACTTAAATATAAAAACAAAATTTCCCACATTCACCAAAAATACCAATGTCTAATAATTCTGAATGAAAAAGAGGTTTGGAATATTGCAGTGAAAAAGTGATTGTTCTGAAATCAAGAGATTCTAGAGGAAAATAATATTAGAAAGCATTAAAGAAGGAAAGACAATTTGGTTTTTGCTGTCTGTATGGTTATTTATGGTGAAGTAGAATGCAGAGAGAGAATGGATGCTCTGAAATAGAGCTAAGGGTAGATAAACTATCAGCAGTGATTTTAATAATTTCACATAAATGATAATTGGAGCTGGCTTCAGTTGAAGAAATCTACAAATAGGCTGGCAGAGAATTAACCTTCCGCAATATATTAAAAGAAACTATTTTCTCAAAAAACATGTCCACCAGATAGAACCAGATGTCTCAAAAATTCCTCTATTTTGTGCAAAAGATTTATAAAAGTAACAGATTTGTGAAATACTATACCTTTTGTTATGTAAGTCATGACTATTTTAATATTGGAATAAGCATGAAACTTATACTGTGATGCAACTTACATGACAGTTTGTCAGACAACAATACCCTCTATCAAGTAAGCCCTTCTTTTGACTTTTGGGTGAAACAGCATATTTACCATGTCCATAACATAAAATGAAAATTTCTCTTTGTAGGCAGTTTGTCAGAAGCTTGGTTTAGATACTGGTGGTCGACTTTTACACAATTCAAGAAAGGTCAAATTTTTGGTCAAAGGTCCTTTGCCCCCCAGTTCAGAATTTCCTTCTTTCCAAGACTTTGATGTTGTTCACAATTACCTGCAGGCCAGTTCACCCTCAACTCAAGCAAGGCTTCGAAAACGAGGACAGCGAGGTAAGTTTTAATTATATCTCTGCAGCATGTGTGTGTTCCATGCATTTAGAATTAATATAATTTTATTTACTTTCTTCCCCTTTTTTAAAGGTTCTTGAATATTGTGTTTCCAGGATTAAAAGTATTATGTGACTTACATTGTCATCTAATACTTACATGAATTCAAAGGAAGTAAACTTCAATGTTAAGATAATTTAAAATTTCTAGAAGATATTTCTTGCCCTATTGACCCCTCAAGGCATGATGTAAATAATTAGGTAAAATTGTTGACATTCAGTACAAAAATACTTTATGAAGATTAAATATTGTGTGTTCTTGTTTATAAGTGAAATTTTCAGTACATAATTTTGATGAGAAAATGTAAAGTTGATTCTAGAGAGAGGTATTTCTTGTTTGATAACTAGTTTATTTATTGTTAAATTGTTTTATTATTTTTAATTTAATAATATTTCAAAGATTCTGCAAAATTATGTGAAAATAGAATTAGAATTTATTGAAAGCTATTTTATTACCCAGGAAAAATGTAAAATGATGGGTAATTGCTTATAAATATCATTTACATAAACAATAGCAGCAGTTTTGCTGCATAGGATATGTCCTTTATTAATAATAAGTAAGTGCTTCCATTATATATTTATATACGAAGATTATTTTCATTAACAATTGTAGCACACTAGAAATGACTCATCGAAAGTCTAGTTATCAAGTAAATATTTGTGTACAGTATAAAATAATTTAATCGATAATTTTTCGTACAATCCATTTAGTATATTACTTAATTTTACCTCAAGAAATTTAATTTAACCCTAAGGGAAACTCCATTTTCTCTTTAATATTGTCTGTTATCCCTAAAAAGAATTGAAGTTCTTATTAAATGATGTAAAACTTAATTTGATATTATTTGAGATGGTATATTTGATTTTGTTGTTTAAATATGTATTCCATGTTACAGACTTATTTGTGTTGCCTTTAGAGGTCTGCTTCCCATTCAAGCAATGCCAATCCTTATTTAAGTTTTATCTCTGGAGTGTGATTATTTTGCTTCATCATAAAATATTTTTCTTAATCTTTCGCAGTGTACCTATACCAAATGTTGAATACACTTATTACCATTTGTGTTAAATTTCCTTCATTGCAGGTCACTGGAGTTACACTCATACTATCAGGAAGCCTAAAGTTAGAGGCCAAGTTGTAGAGGTTAAGACTCAGATCACTCATCGAGACTACATCAACATGCTGTCACAAAAGGAAGACAGTCATTTCACCATTTTTAAGAAGAGACGATGTTTTCTTGTCAATAATCAGTATTTTCAGCTTGATATTTACAAGGAGCCTTGTCATCCAAGGTTTGATTTATTTTTATTGTATTAATTTAATTTTTCTTTTGACTTATCGATTATACAAAAAAGTTAACTCAGCTGCTCAAATATATAACAACAGAAGAAATAATTTATCACTAATTTACTTAAGAACAGTCATCTAAACTTTTCTACTCATGAAGTCATCTTAAGGTACAGAGGCAAGAAACAAGTATAAAATATATTAAGAGATGGGAGAAAAATGAGGGGAAAGAAGGAGAGGTTGATGAATGAGTTATGAGATGGGGTGGTGAAGGGTGTCAATAACTGCAGAGAAGAAGGGGGTGAGGAGAAAGGGAATAGGTATTCATTTATAACCTGAACATTTGAATTTACTAAATTTCTCAATTTCCAACTGCTCCAAAGAATGTAGAGAGGGACATTTCATTTCAAAACGTTGTAATTCCATGCTGAAAGACATGCCACCATTAGCAAGGAGATGATGGGTCATTGGGAAGCTGCAGGGTTGTTCCTGCATGAGGCTGCCATGTGCACTTTCCTGCAAATTTTGAAGGACCTCAGAGTCTGCCTGACATAGACTACATGAATCCATCCATCCATAAAACTCATGGAGTCAATGAAGACTCTATGAGTTGAAACCATGATCACCCTCTGATAAATATTGCTGTTTGTAAAAGTTCAACTATTCCTTGTTCCTTGACAGCCTTACTTTAAATATCTTTTGATGAATATTAATAAGGAAAATTTATATTATTAATATTGATTTAGAAAAGGAAAATCAAAATAAGACAATAGAAAATTCATCAAAATCTTCATAAAAGGATTATTTCAATATAATCTATTGTGTTCCAGTAAAATTACAATTTTTAACTTTCTAACATGTGAAAGAATATTGTGTATTCTAATATTGAATATATATTCCCTTTTCCATTCTAATGCATGATCTACCACCTGCAACCTTCTAGCAGAGACCTAGAGAACTGTTTTGTTAATTAATTGCTTACTCTACTTTTCTTTGTTCAATGCAACCCAGACCATTTTAATAATTTATATATCCTAATATGATAACAGTTAAATATTACATGCAAGAATATCACTTATTGGATGAGCACCATTTCTTTAAAACATAGATAAGTTAATATTTACATTAATTATTCAATGAAATGAAATTCATTTCAATGTCTCATAAATCATGATATTACAGAATGTGTATTTATGTGAAACATTTAATAATGTTGGTAATAATTTTATATGTTTGTCCTTGGAATTCAGCCCTACAGCTGAATGAAGCTGAAACAAGGTAGCTTTCCATCCTTGGTTATGTACTTTTACCTCATCTTTGTGATTTCTTTTGTTGGGATTCCCTCTTAACATCACTTTGTGAATTCTGCATTAGTGAGGACCTCAAGGGGTAGTTTGTGCCTCTGCATGGAGGCTACTTGCCATACTCACAGAAGTATTTCTATAACAGTGTGGAAGAGATGCAGCATGGTAGTTCAGTGGTTAGGACACCTTCCCAGAAAGTGGGAGACCTGGGTTCAAGTCTCAGATACGAGGGTAAGGTGAAAAGTTCTTCGCCTGACAATGAAAGACGGCGATTTTCAGTTAAAAAATTACTTTATTTTTCTACATAATCTCCCTTGATTTCAACACACTTGGTCCAGCGTTTCTCCAACATCAGTATTCCTTCCTGGAAGTGAGAGTCCAGAAGGCTGTGAAAATATCCGTCTATGGCCCTCTCAACTTCTTCATTGGAAGTGAAGCGCACACTTGGTCCAGCGTTTCTCCAACATCAGTATTCCTTCCTGGAAGTGAGAGTCCAGAAGGCTGTGAAAATATCCGTCTATGGCCCTCTCAACTTCTTCATTGGAAGTGAAGCGCACACTTGGTCCAGCGTTTCTCCAACATCAGTATTCCTTCCTGGAAGTGAGAGTCCAGAAGGCTGTGAAAATATCCGTCTATGGCCCTCTCAACTTCTTCATTGGAAGTGAAGCGCACACTTGGTCCAGCGTTTCTCCAACATCAGTATTCCTTCCTGGAAGTGAGAGTCCAGAAGGCTGTGAAAATATCCGTCTATGGCCCTCTCAACTTCTTCATTGGAAGTGAAGCGCACACTTGGTCCAGCGTTTCTCCAACATCAGTATTCCTTCCTGGAAGTGAGAGTCCAGAAGGCTGTGAAAATATCCGTCTATGGCCCTCTCAACTTCTTCATTGGAAGTGAAGCGCACACTTGGTCCAGCGTTTCTCCAACATCAGTATTCCTTCCTGGAAGTGAGAGTCCAGAAGGCTGTGAAAATATCCGTCTATGGCCCTCTCAACTTCTTCATTGGAAGTGAAGCGCACACTTGGTCCAGCGTTTCTCCAACATCAGTATTCCTTCCTGGAAGTGAGAGTCCAGAAGGCTGTGAAAATATCCGTCTATGGCCCTCTCAACTTCTTCATTGGAAGTGAAGCGCACACTTGGTCCAGCGTTTCTCCAACATCAGTATTCCTTCCTGGAAGTGAGAGTCCAGAAGGCTGTGAAAATATCCGTCTATGGCCCTCTCAACTTCTTCATTGGAAGTGAAGCGCACACTTGGTCCAGCGTTTCTCCAACATCAGTATTCCTTCCTGGAAGTGAGAGTCCAGAAGGCTGTGAAAATATCCGTCTATGGCCCTCTCAACTTCTTCATTGGAAGTGAAGCGCACACTTGGTCCAGCGTTTCTCCAACATCAGTATTCCTTCCTGGAAGTGAGAGTCCAGAAGGCTGTGAAAATATCCGTCTATGGCCCTCTCAACTTCTTCATTGGAAGTGAAGCGCACACTTGGTCCAGCGTTTCTCCAACATCAGTATTCCTTCCTGGAAGTGAGAGTCCAGAAGGCTGTGAAAATATCCGTCTATGGCCCTCTCAACTTCTTCATTGGAAGTGAAGCGCACACTTGGTCCAGCGTTTCTCCAACATCAGTATTCCTTCCTGGAAGTGAGAGTCCAGAAGGCTGTGAAAATATCCGTCTATGGCCCTCTCAACTTCTTCATTGGAAGTGAAGCGCACACTTGGTCCAGCGTTTCTCCAACATCAGTATTCCTTCCTGGAAGTGAGAGTCCAGAAGGCTGTGAAAATATCCGTCTATGGCCCTCTCAACTTCTTCATTGGAAGTGAAGCGCACACTTGGTCCAGCGTTTCTCCAACATCAGTATTCCTTCCTGGAAGTGAGAGTCCAGAAGGCTGTGAAAATATCCGTCTATGGCCCTCTCAACTTCTTCATTGGAAGTGAAGCGCACACTTGGTCCAGCGTTTCTCCAACATCAGTATTCCTTCCTGGAAGTGAGAGTCCAGAAGGCTGTGAAAATATCCGTCTATGGCCCTCTCAACTTCTTCATTGGAAGTGAAGCGCACACTTGGTCCAGCGTTTCTCCAACATCAGTATTCCTTCCTGGAAGTGAGAGTCCAGAAGGCTGTGAAAATATCCGTCTATGGCCCTCTCAACTTCTTCATTGGAAGTGAAGCGCACACTTGGTCCAGCGTTTCTCCAACATCAGTATTCCTTCCTGGAAGTGAGAGTCCAGAAGGCTGTGAAAATATCCGTCTATGGCCCTCTCAACTTCTTCATTGGAAGTGAAGCGCACACTTGGTCCAGCGTTTCTCCAACATCAGTATTCCTTCCTGGAAGTGAGAGTCCAGAAGGCTGTGAAAATATCCGTCTATGGCCCTCTCAACTTCTTCATTGGAAGTGAAGCGCACACTTGGTCCAGCGTTTCTCCAACATCAGTATTCCTTCCTGGAAGTGAGAGTCCAGAAGGCTGTGAAAATATCCGTCTATGGCCCTCTCAACTTCTTCATTGGAAGTGAAGCGCACACTTGGTCCAGCGTTTCTCCAACATCAGTATTCCTTCCTGGAAGTGAGAGTCCAGAAGGCTGTGAAAATATCCGTCTATGGCCCTCTCAACTTCTTCATTGGAAGTGAAGCGCACACTTGGTCCAGCGTTTCTCCAACATCAGTATTCCTTCCTGGAAGTGAGAGTCCAGAAGGCTGTGAAAATATCCGTCTATGGCCCTCTCAACTTCTTCATTGGAAGTGAAGCGCACACTTGGTCCAGCGTTTCTCCAACATCAGTATTCCTTCCTGGAAGTGAGAGTCCAGAAGGCTGTGAAAATATCCGTCTATGGCCCTCTCAACTTCTTCATTGGAAGTGAAGCGCACACTTGGTCCAGCGTTTCTCCAACATCAGTATTCCTTCCTGGAAGTGAGAGTCCAGAAGGCTGTGAAAATATCCGTCTATGGCCCTCTCAACTTCTTCATTGGAAGTGAAGCGCACACTTGGTCCAGCGTTTCTCCAACATCAGTATTCCTTCCTGGAAGTGAGAGTCCAGAAGGCTGTGAAAATATCCGTCTATGGCCCTCTCAACTTCTTCATTGGAAGTGAAGCGCACACTTGGTCCAGCGTTTCTCCAACATCAGTATTCCTTCCTGGAAGTGAGAGTCCAGAAGGCTGTGAAAATATCCGTCTATGGCCCTCTCAACTTCTTCATTGGAAGTGAAGCGCACACTTGGTCCAGCGTTTCTCCAACATCAGTATTCCTTCCTGGAAGTGAGAGTCCAGAAGGCTGTGAAAATATCCGTCTATGGCCCTCTCAACTTCTTCATTGGAAGTGAAGCGCACACTTGGTCCAGCGTTTCTCCAACATCAGTATTCCTTCCTGGAAGTGAGAGTCCAGAAGGCTGTGAAAATATCCGTCTATGGCCCTCTCAACTTCTTCATTGGAAGTGAAGCGCACACTTGGTCCAGCGTTTCTCCAACATCAGTATTCCTTCCTGGAAGTGAGAGTCCAGAAGGCTGTGAAAATATCCGTCTATGGCCCTCTCAACTTCTTCATTGGAAGTGAAGCGCACACTTGGTCCAGCGTTTCTCCAACATCAGTATTCCTTCCTGGAAGTGAGAGTCCAGAAGGCTGTGAAAATATCCGTCTATGGCCCTCTCAACTTCTTCATTGGAAGTGAAGCGCACACTTGGTCCAGCGTTTCTCCAACATCAGTATTCCTTCCTGGAAGTGAGAGTCCAGAAGGCTGTGAAAATATCCGTCTATGGCCCTCTCAACTTCTTCATTGGAAGTGAAGCGCACACTTGGTCCAGCGTTTCTCCAACATCAGTATTCCTTCCTGGAAGTGAGAGTCCAGAAGGCTGTGAAAATATCCGTCTATGGCCCTCTCAACTTCTTCATTGGAAGTGAAGCGCACACTTGGTCCAGCGTTTCTCCAACATCAGTATTCCTTCCTGGAAGTGAGAGTCCAGAAGGCTGTGAAAATATCCGTCTATGGCCCTCTCAACTTCTTCATTGGAAGTGAAGCGCACACTTGGTCCAGCGTTTCTCCAACATCAGTATTCCTTCCTGGAAGTGAGAGTCCAGAAGGCTGTGAAAATATCCGTCTATGGCCCTCTCAACTTCTTCATTGGAAGTGAAGCGCACACTTGGTCCAGCGTTTCTCCAACATCAGTATTCCTTCCTGGAAGTGAGAGTCCAGAAGGCTGTGAAAATATCCGTCTATGGCCCTCTCAACTTCTTCATTGGAAGTGAAGCGCACACTTGGTCCAGCGTTTCTCCAACATCAGTATTCCTTCCTGGAAGTGAGAGTCCAGAAGGCTGTGAAAATATCCGTCTATGGCCCTCTCAACTTCTTCATTGGAAGTGAAGCGCACACTTGGTCCAGCGTTTCTCCAACATCAGTATTCCTTCCTGGAAGTGAGAGTCCAGAAGGCTGTGAAAATATCCGTCTATGGCCCTCTCAACTTCTTCATTGGAAGTGAAGCGCACACTTGGTCCAGCGTTTCTCCAACATCAGTATTCCTTCCTGGAAGTGAGAGTCCAGAAGGCTGTGAAAATATCCGTCTATGGCCCTCTCAACTTCTTCATTGGAAGTGAAGCGCACACTTGGTCCAGCGTTTCTCCAACATCAGTATTCCTTCCTGGAAGTGAGAGTCCAGAAGGCTGTGAAAATATCCGTCTATGGCCCTCTCAACTTCTTCATTGGAAGTGAAGCGCACACTTGGTCCAGCGTTTCTCCAACATCAGTATTCCTTCCTGGAAGTGAGAGTCCAGAAGGCTGTGAAAATATCCGTCTATGGCCCTCTCAACTTCTTCATTGGAAGTGAAGCGCACACTTGGTCCAGCGTTTCTCCAACATCAGTATTCCTTCCTGGAAGTGAGAGTCCAGANGGTACAGACACTGCGTGGACTACCTTTCGTCAGGCCCCTACCTATTGACCATCCTGGCATGGGTGACCCTACCAGGAACATAGTTCCCGCCAGTTACGCTCTCTAGGTCATAGGAACACGCAAGCCCTTCCACCACGACAAGGTTGTAGTCCAGAGAAGGGGTATTACTGCTATTCCACGGTAATTCTTTGGATCTTTCCTGGAACCTTTTTTAAATATTGGGGTAGTATATGAGCTTCGCCACTCCATGGGGGTAGGTTCCTCATTTAAACATCTTTCAAATATTTTTTAAGCATTACCTTTAATTTATGAGTGCCACATTTGACAAGTTCCGGATTTATATTTCCTGGCCCAGGTGATTTTTTGTTTTTTCGTACAGCCTTTTCTATGTGTTTCATGTCTAACTCTATAGTTGTCTTCCTTGTAATTTTTAAGACTGTTTTTTCCAAAAATTGGTTTTCTTTCTTCCAATAGTTCCTTGAAATGTTTAACCCATTCTTTATTTGGTATATTTATTATATTTACCCTGTTATTGGTCGGTTCTCTCAACTCCTTAATTGTTTAACAATTTAACTCCTTAATTGTTTATTGGAAAACAAATTATTTTATGTAGATTTAAAAATTATTTTTCAACATAATCTCCTTTTAACTCTACACACTTTTCCAAACATTTCTCCAACTTTTTATGCAGTCTAAAAAGTAGGATTTGGGAAGGTCCTCAAAATAGGCATCTGTTTGGGTGATGACCTCCTCATTCAACAAGAATCGTTGTCCAATGAGCCATTTTTTTCAAGCTTGGAAATAAAAAGAAGTCACTGGGAGCCAAATATGGTGGATGTTGTAATAATTAAAACATTAATTCCATAATTTAGGCCATTGAAACTGCACTGGTGTGCACCTGTACATTGTCTTGATGGAATAATCTTTTTCAAATGAGGGCATTTTTTTATTTCTATCCTCAACTGGTGCAATAATGACACATAATACTCTCCAGTTATCGTTTGACCTTTTTCCAAGTAATCAGTGTAGATGATTCCACATGCATCCAAAAAAACCATGGCCATCACTTTACTGGCCGATTTCACCATCTTTGCCTTCTTTGAAGCCTATTCGCATTCCTGCAAAACCTGCTGTTTTGACTGTTACTTTGTCTCTGGAGTGTAGTAGTGTATCCATGATTTGTCCACAGTTATGTATCGATGTAGAAACTTGTCAGGATTGTGACGAAAAATCGCCAAAATAGCCTCAGAGTTGACCACTTGATTGCATTTATTCTACTCTGAGAGCAAATGCGGCACACATCTTGCAGAGATTTTTTTCACACTCAATTTTTTGTGCAAAATTGAAAATGCTGTACTTAGCAATATGCCTGTAGCCTCAACAATTTTGTGCACTTTGATTCGTTGATCACTTAAAACCATATCGTGGATTTTGTCTACCATTTTAGGGGTATTCACTTCCACTCGACATCCTGAACAATGTTCATCTTTTGTGGATGTACGGCCACGTACACTCATTTACCCAATTGTAAACTGTTGTAAACACAGGAGCAGATGTGCCATGAACTTCGTCCAACTAAGCTTTGATTCCTTTCGGTGTTAAGCTTTTTAAATATGTGTTTAATCATCGCTCAAAACTCATTTTTTCCATTTTTCTAAATAAACAAAAGTTTTTTGCTTCAATTGACAATAAAAATGAAACCATGGGATGGACATAACTGAGACTTTAACAGCTATCTAGGCAATAATGATGCTTACTAAAAACAGACCATTTATGATACTATGAGTACCATCTCTTAGATTTTCCAAGGACTTATGAAACGACCATCATATATTGTAGCTTCTGATTTTCCAGTTTCAGCCTAGCATAGAGAAGACGTAGTCTTGCACAATATATGATGTATTTATGAGTCTTTAGTTTGTTTAGACTCAATGGATTGCAAAATTTCCTAATGGACAATCAAAATTGACATTTATGGCAATTTTTAATCTCCCAAGATTCAGCAGAAATATTTAAGTAAATTCAAAGTTTACTTACTAAATTAGTCTAGTTAGTTTTTGTAATATAGCATTTAAAATGCATATTATCGTTTAGTTTAGGATCATCTTTCATTGAATTTCTAGAAACAAGCTATTAGTTTCAAATCATCAAAGGAAGAATTTTTATGTCTGGGGACTCCATTAGTTTTAGCATCCTCCTGACAAATGGAAGTTCAAGTTTCAAGACCTGACAACCTGAGAAATTTCCTATTTGGATATTTCTTGAACTCCAAGCATATCTACCACACAGAATCTATATCTTGCATATTTGTTGACCCACTCATTAAGGCTATTATAGGGAAATTGAGAAAGAAATTTTCATATTGCAAACTTTATTACATACCTAAATATTTGTTGTAATTTCATGCTTTCTTTTAAAATAACCTTTTAATTGCAGGTGCAAAGGACTTATCCTTCTTGAAACCTATTCACCTTTGAAAGGAAAGAGTCTACAAAATACCTTGCCTCAGTTCCTTACAATAGTGGAAGAAGTCACTGGTAACCCTCAGTACTCCATGTTTAACTTATCTCTCCGGGAAGACTGGAATACCACTAAAAAGTTCTGTCATGCTCTTCAAGGTATGAATTATTGCTAAGAATTAAATGTCTGTATTATATGAAGTAGCAGAACTGAATTTTAAACTATTAGTTTTTTTATTGCCTATGTATCATAAGTTATTTTAATATCCTTTGATGGGTGTGGTAATTTATACCTTAAGTACATCTCATCTGGAAATATAGGAAAAAATATTCTGGAAATATTTTAAATCATGATTACAAATAAAAATATTTTAATATATTTAATTACAAAACTTGTACAAATCCAAAAATTTATAACAAATGTTTGCCGGTTTCGGCATGAGTTTACGCCATCATCAGAACTGACAGGAAAAGGAGAAAGGCATTGTAATGTACATAGAAATGGGAGGGAAGGGGGGAAACAAAGTAAGGAAAGTCATTGATGTACAACAATGTATTGAAAAGGGGGGGGGGATGAATGTGGGAGAAGGGCTGCTTGGAGTGGTGAGTGGTTGTTAGAAAAGAGAAACTCATTAGCAAGCTGAAAAGAATGGAATTTATGGAAGTGAATATGAAGTTTATCAAGTAAGTTAAGTTCTTTAAATAATAGTTAAGCTTCATCCCTTTCACTCCACAGTGTAGCATCTTGGCAGTTAACAAAGAAAAAACCTGGGATACACAGAATAGACTGCAATGACTGTAGTATATCATATGTTAGTCAAACAAGGTGCATCTCCAAACATACAATTGAACACAAGACTACCTTTCTAAATAAATCCAGACATTTGCATTTTTCCAACCATTTACTCGACATGAATCACTCCTTTTCTCTCCCGTCATTCTACACTGTGGAGTGAAAGGGATGAAGCTTAACTTACTTGATAAACTTCATATTCACCTCCATAAATTCCATTCTTTTCAGCTTGCTAATGAGTTCCTCTTTTCTAACAACCACACTCCACACCAAGCAGCCCTTCTCCCACATTTATCCCCCCTCCCCTTTTCAATACATTGCTGTGCATCAATGACTTTCCTTATTTTGTTTCCCCTCTTCCCTCCCATTGCTATATACATTACAATGACTTTCTCCTTTTCCTGTCAGTTCTTATGATGGTGTAAACTCATGCTGAAACCGGCAAACATNCGATATCCCCACGGCCTCAGCTATCTCACTCACCTTCACTCGCCCATTGTCCAACACTATATCGTGCACCTTTTGGATGGTTTCCGGTGTGGTTGCAGTTTTTGGCCGTCCTTCACATGGGTCATCATTGAGGGATGTGGGACCACGTTAAAATTCAGCTGCCCACTTTTTAATTGTTGATATTGAAGGAGCAGAGTCCCCGTACACTTATGTCAACTTCGGATGAATTTCCTTAGGAGTTAAGCCATCCAAAACGAATAATTTTATGACCGCACAATATTCAAGTTTATCCATTTTAACGAAAAACACAAAAGACGTCTACTGCCATCTCTGTGTCAAGCCGAGAACTTTTCACCTTACCCTCGTATGTTGCTATTTTTCACACCTGTTTATCCTTGGGACTTAGCCATATGGCTTTCCATGCTTGGTCATTTACTTTCCCTCATCCTTCACATTTGATAAATGGATATACTGGAAATATGCTAAAGATTCATCCATTAGTGATAACCGCTTATTAGTAAGACAGTTTTGAGAAAAAAACTTGGCTGTACCTTTAGAGTTAATCATCATATTCATATTTTTGGATTTTTGTATTTTTCAATGGGTCATTATAGTTACATATAATCATAGTATTCTAAGAAATATTGTTGTAGGAACCATGTATGTACCTTATACTTAGTCTTTACAATGGAAGCACCATGCTGATTGACTTTGGTACCTCTAATGGCAAAAGGCTGATTAACGTGGGCATTAAAATTGCAGAAATGGAAAATTTGAATAGTAGTAATATGAAGCTAGTGTTATTATCAGGCACTACCATTTTCCCATCACTGAGGGGCATGTAGAGAGAATTCACACTCTTTAGGTGACCTAGTACCTTATGAACATTATGCTCTTTAGAAAATATTTTTAGGAGGTAGAGAAAGCTTACAATTTAATCTTAATTGAGATATACTTAGAAGAGAAAGTTAAGTAGATTTGATAATCAGAACCTGGAAAATGCAATCACATCTTTAGGTGAAAATTTAGGAAACATAAAGGAAGAAATCTATAGATGAATGTAGCCATATTGGCATTCAGAGAATTCTGATAGGCATGAAATCATAAATGGAAAGAAATTAAGTTCCCCATTATCTACTACATGTTAACATTTCAAAACATGCAAAGCTTTCAAATTATGTTCTGTGTACGAGGGTCATTCAATAAGTCCTTAGAAAAAGGTAGAAAAACAAATTCTTTTGTATAAATATTTTTCAACATAATCTCCTTTTAACTCTACACACTTTTCCAAGCGTTTCTCCAACTTTTTTAAGCCGTCCAAAAAGTAGGATTTCGGAAGGTCCTCAAAATAGGCATTTGTTTGGGCGATGACCTCGTTCGAGGTGAACCGTTGACCGCCGAGACATTGCTTCGAGTTTGGAAATAAAAAGAAGTTACTGGGGGTCTGATCCGGTGAATACGGGGGATTTTGTAATAATTCGAACTTTAATTCCATATTTTTGGCCATAGAAAATGCGCAGGTGTGCACCCGTGTATTTTCTTGATGGATGAGGATCTTTTTCTTTTTCAAATGAAAATGTTTTTTCTTGCTGTCTTCTCTCAACCGGCGCGATAACGACGCATAATACTCTCTGGTTATCCGTTGATCTTTTTCCAAGTAATCAGTGTTGATGATTCCGTGTAGATACAAAAAACCGTGGCCATCACCTTGCCGGCCGATTTCACCGTCTTCGCCTTCTTCGGAACCCGTTCGCATTCAAAAACCCATTGTTTTGACTGCTCCTTTGTCTCAGGTGTTCATCTTTTGTGGATGTACGGCCACGTTTAAACTCATTTATCCAATTGTAAACAGTTGCAAACACAGGAGCAGATGTGTCATGAACTTCGCCCAACTCAGCTTTAACTGACACTCTAACGACTATCTAGTGAGTATTGATGCTTACTAAAAATAAACCATTTACGATACTACGAGCGCAATCTCTTGGATTTTCTAAGGACTTATTGAACGACTCTCGCACGTTCTTACGAGATTCCTCTTTAGAGCGATTCAGATCAATGCATCGATGGATATGGAGTGAAATAAGATTTGAAGGAAGTGCAATGAGTGTAATGCCAGGCAAATTTAATGCCACTACAAATATACGACGGATAAATTGGAGGATTGTGCGGCTGAAAATTGTGAAAGTAAGAAATGCAGAGGAGGAGGCAGTAAAAGGAAAAACTTCGGAGGCTTTTGGTTGAGAAAGATCGTGAGAGAGAGAGGCTGAGGGAGGAGCTGAAGCAATATAATATTAGCGGTAATGTTCGAGCGAAGGAAAGCAATATGTAATACTTAGGTGTTACTTTCAGCAATGATTTAAAATGGAACGCACTTATAGAAAATATAATAGGAAATTCAAATAAAACGTAAAATTTTGTAATTTCTCCATATGGTTGAATAAGAAGGTAAAAGAAACTGCGTTGGTTAGGCCTCTACTTGAATATGGTGAATGTTTATGGGAACAAATAGAAGATAAAGGGAATTAGAAAAGATACAAAGAAGGGCAGTTAAGTTTGTATTAGGTAAATGTGATAAACATAGCAGTGTGACTCAATTGCTGAAAGAATTAGGTTAGGAGAATTTAGAAGTCAGGAGAATGAAAAAGAGACTATAGGATTTTTCAAGACATTCGATGGAAAGCCTGCGTTTAAGGAAATGCGTGACAGAATTGAGGAGGCAGATTACTCAGGTAGACGCAATCATTAATTCAAAGTAAAATGCAATAAACAAAAAAATGATAAACGGAAATATTTTTTTTCTAAATAGAACAACCGAGGAATGGAAGTCTACCTGCAATAGTCCTCGAACCCTTCCCGAAGATGTAAAATGTTTCATTAAGAATGTAAGTAAAATAAATGACTTAGACGAGTGAGCCTGCCGATAGCACGTAGTGTGAGACGAGTAGGGGATCGCCTGGTAGGGTGATGTACGGTGGGGACTTCGTGGCCCCCGTGGCCGCTACGGTAGCCGTGAGGGTCTATCAGGAACCCTGAGAAATTTTACGTGATAAGTAATACATGACAAGTGCTATTAACGCTTTTTCAAGGAAATTACAAATTTGTATGAGAAACTATATCTATTCGGAATTGCAATTTATTGTGCAAAGAATTGTAATTTATTGTGGTTGATGGGAAACGTTGATATTTATTGATATTCGTTATTAATGTATGAAAGGATTTTGAGGAAGTGATACATTGCGGTGTAGTGGGTATTGAAATGGATTGTTAAATGTACATGTCGTTGAAGATGTGATGTATCTGTTGTAGAATAATATAATTGTATATCACAACTGCTGAAATTATGAAGTTGTAATAATACGTAATTGCAATATGCAAGTCACAGCTTTTTAAATCGTAATGATGAAATCATACGCAATTTTATTATGGAATTGAGCTGTTTAAATTTTACATTAGTAAGTTTTGTAAAATATTGTGGTTATTGGACGCGGTGACTATTCACAAATTTATATACTTTTATATGTCGTACGTAAGTGTAAATTGTAGAATGCGAATAAAGTAACATCGCCAACTGACCGAGTGTCATTCTGCTGCGGAATAGCATAATAGTAATATAAATTTGAAGTTCAAGTGCACACAGAGCGGTTGGTGATTCACAAGCATCGTTGCAACGAAGAAAATCGCATACTTCGATATCAATTCTATTAAAAGCAATTCAAAACTAACTCAGGAATTACTAATTGACATTTTCCATTTCGGCAACCCGCATTACATTCACGTACTTACGCGGTTGCCTACGTTTTAGGCGTCATTTTCCTTTGGCTGCTGTCCTAGGACATTGGACTGGCGGTGAGGCTACGGTGAGAGTAATACATACACTTAGTCCTAGGACATGTTTCTCGGTCATTTGCGTCCCCGACATTTGCATTCACTGTAATATAACTCCATTATGTAAATCCGTTTTCTGTCGTTGATAATAAAGTTGATGAGTTTGGACTTACACAGAATATAACTCAGTGTTGCTAAGCAATTTTCCGCCGGAAGTTTTTGCTACGCGACTGGAACGAAAATGAGCAGCGAATTCATTTTCAAATGCTTTCCCAAAATGCAGTGACGTTCTCATCCATTTCTCTACAATATTTGCAAAAAGAAATTCAACCAGTAATTTCAGTTTAATAATTGGAATTTGCGTAAAGTGAAATAAAATTTGAAACGAATACACATAATCAGTCAAATTGAAGAATCTAAAATAAGAAAAGAAAACCAATAATGCTCGATTTAATAATATCACGTGGAATTTTTACAATTATTATATTATGACGTCATGTGACTCAAACTAAAACTCGTTCGAAATTACCGCTAATTTATAAGGAATACTTTCCAATTGGCTAATTTCCTTTTTCATCCATTAGTTGCAACAGCGAGCGCGGTTCTCCAATTAGAAAAGTAGGGCTTACTTCATGAGGCTGAGCCAAGAATATATATTCATGTTCGTAATAGAGTTACTTTTCTTCTGGGATTTTACTTTTGAGTTCATTTATAAAATGAAACTGAAAGACATCGAATGTTTCGTTGTGTAACAGTTTAAATTGTTTTTTAACTACTCTTTCTTAATTGAGAGTGAAGTGTATGTATTTAGGGTTGCTGTATATTCTATAAAAATTTTCAAAGATTTATTTTTATGAAAAGGAGTTGCTACAAGCGTTTACAATCTGTGCACTTAAAACAGGGCGAATCTCCATTTATCATGCCGGAAAGTTAGACAATTATCACACC
>KZ308180.1:1594852-1650181 GCA_000376725.2 Ladona fulva | reverse complement strand
CAGTATTTAACAGGTGTTTCAGATTAAGGTATCTCATTCTTATTAACAATTTATCTGATTAGTTTATGTATTAAATAAACTTAAACTAAATTTTCCATCTTGAACACTTTCGAGTCATTGAAATTGTTTGTCATCATGGTTGGCCTTTAACTCTTTGCTTGAAAATATTTCTGCTTGGTGGATGGTAAATTTTTAACCATTAATTATCTAACTTCGGAAAATTTTCACAGCAAATATTTCTTGAGCATCATTGGTCTAAAAATAATGAGTAGAAGAAAGTATGATTAAAAAGTTACTCTCAACCATCATAATTTGGAATTATCTTATGAATCATGGATGATGGTTGAATGTATTACCAATCTATAGAAACAGGTAAAAATTATTGCCTTTCAGATTGTTTAATGTAGAAATCTGAATTTGGCTCCAATTGAATTTGGCTATTTTGTCCTTACTTCCTCTAGAAATGTCTACTTTTCATATCCTTGGAGTTTTAAAGTCAGAAGGACAGTTTTGAATGAAAGTTTTGTTCTCAATTGAATTATAGAAAACCATACGCTCCTTCTTCTATACCCTGATATCTATATTTCTCCATCTTTTTAATCATAATATTCCATATGAGATTTTTCCTATATTGAAGTCACCAGATGATGTAGCTTTGCTAAAAAATGGTGGTGATTTGTAGTTTACTATGGTGTAAAATTTACCTTAACATGATCATTGATTGCCATCACAAAAGACTTGAATTTATTTGAAATAAAATTAGTTTGATTATGACTGAATTCCATGTCTGTAGAGCTAGAGAAAGCTGAGAGTCAGCGATTTCCAATTTCATAGCCTTTGTTTCCTTGTTCTTTCACAATTGCAAATTTAGACTCCAGAAGTATAAAATATTGTTTACTCAAATTATTGATAAATATTTTCTGCAGTTTCTTAGTGATATTGTCCATTTTACATTATTTTTAATGTAAATATTTAATTCAATTACTTTCATCATATTAAAAAAAATCTTCTCTCTTGCGTTGGAGGTTTTATTTTTCTTTCCATTCTTTATACAAAATAAAAAGTCTCAGGCATGTCATATTTACGTCATAATATATGCTTCCATCAATGCATATGTTCAAGTAACTTATGTTCATAAAATAATCTGTATGCTCATATCAGAGCCTGTCTGCGCATTTTTTAAGGTTTGATATCTAGAGATATTCTGTAATTCTTTACCTTTTATCTATACAAAATGAATGTTTTCAGGTATATTTAAAAGTTCTATTTTTATAGGACACAGTAAATATGTGCACAGAAAGATGATTGGGCTACACATAATCTCAAACTATACATGATAAGCAATAATAATTCAGAGTTAAAAGGCAGTAATAAAATATTTTACTGTTACAATTGACTTATACATGAGCTCAGTTGATTTGAAATGACCTTATTATGGTCTCTTATTATCTTTAATTTTTTTCACCACCAGGCAAAATATAACAACACAACATCAAAAGAAGTCTCTAGGTCTGCAGTAATGGTACACACATGGGAAAAATTGTTTTCA
This sequence comes from Ladona fulva, assembly GCA_000376725.2. Lineage (NCBI taxonomy): Eukaryota > Metazoa > Arthropoda > Insecta > Odonata > Libellulidae > Ladona > Ladona fulva. The sequence goes on along the minus strand of KZ308180.1, from coordinate 1,648,632 downwards.
AAATGATTAAGAAAGGTGAATAATTGGATTTGGCTCTCATAGATGGAAGAAACTTTTTTCATAGAAATGTAATATTTTTCATATTTAGAATGTTTCAGTGAGTTTCATAAACATAAGTAAACAGGAGGGATACAGTGATACATTGATCACTGAAATTGCATGCAAAATTATAGTTTGCAAGTATAATTGAGGCATGAATATAATAAAAATTTTAGGCCATATATGAAATTTTCATTTAGAAAAATGGCTTTAGAGTTAAACAATGGTCATCCTTCTGAATAAAGGCATGAGAACAGTTGCACTTTGCAACTGTTCTCATGCCTTGCAAAGTTTGCACTTTGATAGAATCATGTTGAACATCTGCTGTGCAATTATAGAGTTATGTTGATAGAGGAGTGGGTGAATTATCCTGCCTCACCCATGCATAGATAAAGATCATTGAAACCATTTTATAACATCCCAGCTTGTGATTCCTTTAAATCTTTTGTCATATTTTCTTTGATCTTTCATTTCCTTATATTTGATGTTGCAGTAAACAACACCAAATAAATACTTAAAGATTGGATTTATTATTACAGCCAATTTGAAATGGTCAGGATGTAATTTCTTTACAATTTCCTTTTGATATGAATAAAATTTTTCTTGATTTTTTTAAGGAAATGAAGTTATTTTTTCTCTTAGTTTACTAGAGACATAACTAGTGACTAATTACGTTTTCTGTCCCATATGTAATTTATAGTTTTAGAGCAAAATGTCATCTAAGTATGTTTTCCTATAATACAAACGTTAGCAATTTTTGGCAAGTTTCCCTTGCTATCTCTTGTTGAACCAATAGACTATGTATTAATTGGTCTCTAGCACCACTTGCTGGTATCAACTGAAAGCAGCAAGCTGTGTATTTGGAGGATTGAATGAAAGATCTACCTGGTAATAAGGGAGATAATTTTCATCAATGTATATATACAGCTATTTGAAAAAGTAACTTTTCTTCTCAGAGATAAATTATGGTCATCTAATTTTTATTGATTTACTTTTAAAGTAAGAATCCCACAATTTATTTGGAATTTTGTCATTCAACCCTTCGCATGCCACCTGCCACCTTGTGGCAGCGGTTCATGCCGTTCACGTAGTGCCACCTGCTGCCTTTGGCATTGGGACTCAGTAATATTAGGGAATAAATAATCAAATGAAGAAATTCAAAGAAATTATAATTATTTAATTTGCAATCTGTGTTTATAACATAAATTGAATATATGCTTAAATTCATCTAAAGAAAGTTTAAATTGTAGATTAATAAAAATAATAACAATAAAAGACCAGTTTGTGTGTATTCTGTGAGGTTATGCAACCCCTCAGTACAAAACATCTGCTCCTGGGGTAATACATCAAAATATGAAGTGGCAGGGTTAAATTGAGCTTTATAGCTGTGAACTTTTTTCTGAAAATTCAAGGTTGTCTTTTATAGTTAACCTATTTGTAAGCTCTTATTTAACTATCCACTATTGGTATTCTACTTAATTCAATGTTACCACTGTCATAAAAGTTCTCCCGTCATATTGTTTGAAAAATTAAAACTCATACCTGCTTCTGTATAACCTTAACTAATGGGGTTGCCTATGGCAGCTCTTCATTAAAGGTGACCAAATTTTTAAAAATCTAGCTTCAGTAGATAGGTTAGACTTATTATTCAAATTAATAAATTTATATCAATCTATACTTTTTAAGTGTTACTGTATACATTTATCAAGTGCTCAGTAATTTTAAAATAAATATTTGCATTTCCTCTAATTTAAACTTTTAGAACATAACACTTGTGAAAATTCTTTATTTTTCTAACCTGCTTTCATTGACTTAATTATTTTAACTGTTTAAAGACTATTTTTCAATTTAAATAGTATAATCTTGCAATAAAAAAATGTAATGGAAATATAACTTATAGTTAGATCAGTAATGATATGGAAATGGCCCATTTATCCTTTGTAGAAAGTTCATAAGGAAGCTTTAATTTATGAGGGCTGTCAGATGAAATCTCACCCATGCTGAAAACATTCATGATTTGCCCTTGATTTTGCCCACTCCATTCCTTGTAAACATATTAATCATGGTTCAAGCAAAAACATTTTTTTCTCCGGTATTTGATGGGACTTTCATTTTATATCAAATTCATGCTATGTGAGTTTCAGAAAATTAATTAGGAATTTTCACGGATTACATGTTTTCTTATAGACAGGAAATATTGTTTTCTTGAGGTAAAATTACTAATTACCTACCAAATATTTATGTAGAGTAAATTTATGCTTCATTTAGCTTCAAGTACTCATTCTTAAAAATTTGGAATTTTTAACATGTATTCCTTTTGTAGTTTGCAGCATATGACAATACACTATCCTGAGATTAGTTCAGGTATTAAAGTAAGTCACCAGAATTGTTTTCATTTGATTAATGTGCATGAAGAGCTGGCATCCAATTATGGTTAATGTGTTAATAGATTGGCAGTTATCATATTGTTCATAGTTAGCTATTCTATTTTAAAATATTGCTTTATAACAGTACAGTTATTTAAAATTAGTTTTAAGAATTAGACGAAAAGAACACTACTCAGAAAATCATGCAGCAACGTTCTAATGTGCTATTATTCTTTTTGATAATTTCAGCTGCAGAGGAGGAAATGAACAACAGTGACACTCAGGCAGCAAGGCCTAATGGTGAATCTATAAGCAATGGCCTTTGAAGAAGACCATTTAAGATAAAACTTTCCTGTACATTAATAGAGCTATTCATATGAAAATGATGTATATTGTGCAGGTATACTTTAAGTAATAATAAGCATAATTTTAAGTTAATTTGAGTAGAGTGATCACCTTTGCCAAATACCACATTGCTCTACAAATGAATTGGCATCACATCATGTATTGAAAGCCAATTAATTTACACCAAGTAAATACATACTTAAAAATTTAAATGACTGGTTCCAAATGCAGTAAAAAATTTGAGCTACTCCAATATTTTTGAAAGCAAGCATTTGATTATCTCCAATGGTGCTTCTTATTGTTTCATATGTAAATACAAATGAAAAACTTGAAAAAATGAACTGATCTCACATTACTAATTTATTATACACTACTCATTTGGAAAGTAATTTATGTAAAGAGGCAGGTTTTTATATTTCTATCCTAAAACCGTTTTCTAAAAAAGAAATCTTTCAATTAAATGCAAGAAATTATCAAGTGGTATTAAAATAAAGTGCAAACACAAGTAAGATAGTCATTATCTTCAGTATTATTTCGGTTTATTCATTTATCAGTACTTAACTTATGTGAGTGTTCATATTAGTTCTGATCTCTGAAGAATCTTTCTCTAAAATTTAATAAATATGTTACATGAAATAGCTGTACTACTAGTTTTAAAGAAATATCTTTAGAGTTACCCTCTATTTTTCCATTGATTTCTTAATCATGAATTGTTCTTGGAGCTATAATTACCTAGAAATGAGAGTACCTGCTATGTAAAATATTTTATCAACTAGTATATACAAATACAAGAATGTTAACCTACAAATGAGAATGAATAATGGCAGAATTGTGACTTTTAATTTGGAACTGTACTTAAAAATGTAAAAATTGTGAGATGAGATAAAAAATCTTCTACATTTGTCATTTAAAGGACTTTTATTTGAAACCTATACAATGAAGACATTCCACACAAAACAGCAAATGTAAAGTATTGTAATTTATAAACTACAAAAGATTATATGATAATTACAAATTATTGTGCCAATTTGGACACAATATTCTTAAATGCATAACAATAACAACAGCTAGGTAAACAATTTTTACAAACAAGAACGTTGTCTTTTAGTATGCCACTAGCTTTTGTAAGCATGTGTGCATTTACAATATCGTTGTTTAAAGAATAAATTGACCACAATATCAATGAAAAGTGAGTCTTCATCAGCACTCATCATTGCCCTCCTGGATCCTTGCCAGTAATAAATGCAATCAACGTAATTTTAATGAGGTACGAAGAGTTCACTCGGCAAAGAAAATGTATACAAAATCAGTCATATGAAAAAATACAAAATAATAGATTAGAATCTATAGATTCAAGATAATAAATATTCATACAACCACCGTCGTTGCTGAGCTTAGTTTTAAGATGTCCCTTTGGATATAATAACCCAAGGCACTTCCTTTGCTTTATTCTGGTTGTAAATTTTCATTACTTTCCGCCCTGGAACCAACTTTTCACTTAAACCGGGACGCTTCTTTCTATTAGGTGGAGGGTTATCATCACACTCCGTTGGAAAATCTAACTCAACATCTGGAACTATAGATTGTATAGAGCTGATATTCTGCAGCCCTATCCCAGATTCATTGACTTGATCATTGTTCTGTTGACTCGAAAGATGAAGATCTGAATCATGCGCGAATTTGCAATTATGACCAAACCTGCACCGGCCCTTTCTGTAATTCCAGCATATTCGCTTTCCATTAATCATAGTAGTTTCGTCTTTCGTTGGAGTCATCTTGACATGCTTCTCCAATATAGCTTTTTTTGCTCTTTCCGCTTCGACAAATGGATTTGAAAATACTGAATGTTTTGCGATTGTCACGCCTGATGAACCAAATTCTGGATGTGGTAGTTTAGCAGCAGATTGGTTTGTATTACTGCCTTCACATCTAAAACGTAAAAACACCTTGGAAGTGAAATTAATCAATAAAACCCTTCTTTAATACAAAAAGAATCATCCACTCTTCATGCAAGAGCAACACTTACACTTCATCAACACTATCTGAATCGGTTTCACTTTCCGAGCTAGAGCCCGACCTATAATCGGCCACCAAGGACGCCATGTTTGGCAAGACAAAAACACACGAAGGTCGATATAGATATTTTTACGATTCTCATACTCCGGCTCTTTTCTTGCGATAGACTGCGATGTCCTGATGAATGCACAGCGAGTTTTCGCGGAAAAATATGCATGATCACTTGCAAACATAATTTCATTGCGAAATCTATAATTTCTGTGACGGGTGAGTTTCCTGACATAAAAAAAAATTGGGTGCACACATCCAAATAAACAATTGTTAGGCAATATTTTTCCCTCACTTTTATTCAACTCCCTTTTCACTGAACTTCACTTTGCAATGTTTACCTATGGGAAGGGAACTACTTTTTGTGATAACGATGTTACTTTCCTTTCCGCATGTACTCTTATGAAGATATAGCCTGAGATTAGGTACATGTAACCAGTAATTCCCCAAGGCTGGTTTTAAAATTTGACATCGTGTCATAAAAACAGGATAATATTTAGAGGAATAGTCTGTATCCTCATCCGTTCCTTTTTTCGCAAGGTTCACCAGGATGAAAGCAATACGATTCTCAACAGCAATATTTCTGAGGGTGGCCACCAGCGCATTCATTAATCCCAGTCCTGGAAGAAATATTAATCATTATTCATAATTCTATTTTTCAATACTTTCATTAAAGAATAGTGGTAGAAACTTAAATTACCGTCGTTTGAATTTTCCCCAAGGAATTGGTAAAAAATGGCAGGTAATGAATCAATTATAATCAAACGAGTGCATACTTCGTCTGTGTTATCATGATTCATATTGCCTTTGAGATGATGAAGAAAGGATAGCAGCTGGTAAATATTTCCTACAGACGTCACGATCACATTTTGCATTGCTTGGGCAATAACCTAATTAGAAATTCAGTTTTATTGCAATGTTCAAGATAATATCGATAACTTTGGAATTAAAACTCACCTGAGGATCTTTGCAGTGCGCTTCCACAATCTTTTGAACGCGTTTTCCAGAAAAGTCCCCTTTACAGTCTATGTATTGTACTTGTTGTTTGAAATTGAGTGCTGCATTGGCAAGAAGAGTAAAGCATAGTTGTGTTTTACCAGAGGATGGTAATCCATAAAATTCTGTTAGACTGCCCGTTAAAAATCCTCCATCAATCATTATATCTAGGCTGAAATAAATAGTTTAATTTATAAACATATACTGCTGGTTAATATGGTTCATAAACAATTTGTCATTTCGATGTTTCAAATATGCAGGCTTAATTAGCTTCAGAATGGACAAAAAGGAGGGTATAAAATTACTTGGTCAGGATTATCAATCCATTAAAATCCAAAGCATTTAATCAAAAGTATATTTAATAAACACATTGTATGAGAAGATTACATTAAAAGATGTTATTAAAAGTGCTTTGCTGGCTAGATACAAAGGAAAATCTATTTCTCGTTGGATTGTGAGCAGCTGGCTGCAGACCTAAAAATAACTCTGTAGAAATATAATCCTACAAAATTACTGGTAAAATATGATATATATATATGAATATGAAGCCCATAAAGAAAAATAAGAGCTCTATCCTCATACTATCACATACTCTAGGAAGAAGGAGTATAAATAATGGCAGGATTTTGATAGAGGATATAAGCAGAGAACACTTGGAAGAATTCAAAATAAATTCATGCAGAAGTGTTTGAATTTACTCACAAAATGGGAGAAAGTTTCCGAGTTGATTTAGTGCATAAGCTGATCAAAATAAAACAATGTTTCCAAGGAAATGTGGAAGTAGATAAGATGAGATTCAGAAGATTATACATTTGGTTTAATTATTCATCAAATCAGCTATTAACAACCCAAAAGTAGAGGATAATTAAAAATGTTAATATTTCTTAAATTTTGAGAGGGAGATGTAATATTTTATGAAAACTAGTATGCAAATAAAATAGCTCTGGCCAAGAAAAAAATTAACTACAACATAATCTTGTCGTGAACACTCAGGGCTACAATTAATGAGAAGTCTCAAAATATTTAGATTCTCATTAAAATCATCTTTATACTTCAAATTACAGTCAATTAGGAAGGCAAATCTTTGATATTCAATGAAAAATACATAACTTTAATATGCAATGAAAATGTTTTATTTAGTTGCACCTCTTAGTAACAAATTGTTCAAGAATTTTATCAACAATTTGTGTACCATTAACAAGGTCACGTTAAATGGCATATTTTTTATGTATTTAGGTACAGGGTAGGATAAACAACTTTTTATTTAATTTTGTCTCTGTGTTGTTCATGGCTTAAATAATATTAAATTTACTACAGTCTGAGTAAAACTCCTTGTCTAACTAGCATCCCAGTCAGTCCTTGCAGAGCAAAAAGTAGTGTTATTGATTGGGTCATGGTGCTACACTTATGGACTTCCACTGAAATCATCCTTGTTCATTGAGGAAATAAACTACAGGCTCAATAAAAGTCAAACTGAAACATCTCATTAACATTTTGGTCACAAGTTTATGTCGAGCTCTTCTAAAAAATAATGGAGCTATTAATTCATAACCAAAACTGCCACATTCTATATAAGTAATAGGAAACAAAAGTTTATTGGTCACCAATTTACAATATATATGATCATTTGTAACTTCTGTTACAAAAAATAAGTTTGTTGCAGTCGATTTAAAAAATTTCCTTGCAGAGAATCGCCCATAATTATCACCTACAGGAAAAGAATGCATCCACTTTCTTTTGAGATTCTTCTCAGATAGATAGGCAGAACATTTAAACGGGTCATCTTGTTTCAACAATAATGATACTTTGTTAAAGTGCTATACAGCCCATAACAAGATGGATCTTTCTTTTGAGGCTAATAATGCAAAAAGGTTCAACGTAATTAGCTTGCAAAAATGCAATCCTTAAATTAATCAGAAGATTTTACAGGTTATTCTTTCATAAATTAAGTGAACTTCATTTGATATAAACGAAATCTGAGGCATGCTTGCAGTTTAGAATTGAAATACATCAGAGGCAACAGTCAATATATTTCATATTTTAAACAGCCTGGAATTATATACATATATACAATTCTTATCAAACGATAATAATGATATAGAAGCCGATATGCGTCAGTTTTTAAATTTCGTGTTAGGACAAAAGTTACTGATTTACATTAAAATAAATTGACGTCAGAAAATTATGTCTACAGATACACATCAACCAAAATTTGACATTTGCGAGAGCGTAATAGAATGCCAGCTAATTATCACGGTAAGTTTGAGATAGTAAAATACCTGCGAATAACGTTTACAACAAGACAGCGTTACACAAAATGAATGCATCAGTTGTACCTGAACCACAGTATTTCGAGAAACATTTCTTGGTAATACAGTCAGCACTTAGAAACTTCTTGCGAGAAACAATTATCACCTACCTAGGAATTCCTGAAGGTATGATAGCAGAATGCATTAACAGGTCATTGTATGCATCCAATCCATTTTTAGGAAAAGCAGAATAATGTGAAACGAGATTTCTCCTGATTATCATTATTTCCTGAAAGGGAGTATCCTTGAAATTTCTCAAATGACACTGCATTTCACCTATGAATATTATATTACCGTGTAAGACAGTTGACATATCTTCACGAGTTTTTCTGGGTCTTCCTGTAGAAAGTCAACGAACGTAAATATTTTCCTCGAATTCATGTTGGTGATTGCTGTATCAGTGAGCAAAGAACAAACTTTTGTACTAAGTCTAGCCATTTTATGACGGAAGGTATAAATGGAATATTTAAATCGGAACTGATTGTTACGGATTCATTTAATCTATATATATGAATGAAAGAGCATCTAAAACGTATTTCAGTTTAACTATTCCTTAACGTTGAAATGCCGCCAATTTATTTCATCCCTCTCCGTGATAAAAGCGCCACCGACGGTAGAGTCTTCAAGCTTTCTATCAAGTTGCGGGTAGAACGAGAAAAGGAAGGAAACCTCGGAATCGGCGCCATGTTAGGAAGAAGGTAGTGGCCTTGAGGAATTATTAGAGATGTAGTGGGTATTGTTGGTAGTAACTTTAAAAATTTCCATCTTACTCGCGTTATTTTATTGAAAAAAACACGTATCGTTGTTATAACGGGTTTATTTTTGTAGATGAATCGTATTATGCTGGAAATATGTGGATACAAAATCGCTCTTTCGGTTGTTGTAACGCTGTCCAATATGGCGGGTGCTGTGATACCCAGAGCAGTTTGTCTAAGATGGAGTAGCATGATTTCGCAATATTGTTGATAGTTGGGTAGCCGTATTTGATATTGATTTATTAATTATAAAACGTTTTATAAGCGTATTTTGAAGGTCTAGTTTAGTAGATAATTGTGTATTTTGTTGGCTTACTCCGCGCGGAAGGCTTTATACATATCGGCGTCTTGCGTGGTTTATGCTTCAACAGTATGTCCTCAATTGTTCGATTACAAGAATGACGTACTTAGTTTGTCGACCTCTATCAATTCCTTTTTGCAGTATAATACTCTTACACCTCTTGCTTAGATTTATTTCGGCACGATAATTTGAGAATAAAAAATATTGATATTGTGTAAATTTGTTGATATTTCAGAAGAAGAATTTTTTTCAGAAAATTAATTAACCGCTACATTTTACCTATTCACAGAAAGGAATATGAGTGACCCTCCGACACCAGCAAAGCAGCAGACTCAGCAGCAGCCACAGGCCGTGAATGTGGCGCCAGTGGCTGCTGGCCAAGTACGGCTGCAGCAGGTGTTGACGTCGGGTGCCCAAAATGTAAATGTTTTAACTACTGCTGGACAACAATTTGTAATTACTTCTCAGGTAAGTTTAAAAGCTCACAGCTGGCATTTGGGTGAATGAAAGAATACAATGATGGTTTCGTTGCTCATAATGCAAAAGAGTAACATGTATTATGTTCTTCCAGGTAATACCTGCTATAAGCTCTACTCCTGCGACACTACCATCTGGTAGCGTAGCTCGAATTTTAAATATTACACCCCGTGTTGGTGTAGTGGGTGTTTCACCCGTAAAGACTCGTGGAGCGACCGTAGATAATAAGGGGGTCGTAGAGACTACATCAACGGATGTTTCATCGTTCGGTGTGTCTGCAGTTGGAGGCAAGGATGGATCTTCCAGTGAAGTTGATAATACCAGTACCTCGCAGGCGGGGTTACCGGTTCCATCAAAAATTTCTCGAGTGGAAGGTGTAAGTACATCACAAGTAGGGATTGCGAAGCCTAATGGTGGACAATCTACTTCACCTTTGAACTCTCCGGCAACTATACGGCGACAAGGCACTTCACCCCTTTTGTTGCATCGCCAACGCCCACGAGTGAACCCCGCCTCGGCTGCCGCCCTCCCGGGTGAGCAGCCCCTGGGCGCGGGTGCTGCAACGACTGAGACATCTCAGTGTTCTACACTTGTGCGAGCTGATTCCCCGACGAAAAAAAGAGTTCGTGTGGAAGAGAGGCCTGCAGAAAGTGAGGAGGTTGCAGCTAAACGTCGTAAAGTCTGTGATTATAAAACTGCTAATGTTAAAACGGTTAAAGGAAGTTACGTTGAAGATGTGTCAGAGCTTTGTTTTTATGAAAATGGGGGGTTTTTAGTTGACTACCCATTGTGGAGAAAGAGACCAGTACCGCAACTTATCAATTATCTCAAGACTCATCGGTTGGATTCCGATGAGGACATTCCACTTCCAGAGATCAAAGTTAGTAGTGCAGGCGGCACCCTCGTGGCTATTTCAACCACTTTACCCTCGACTCCTCAACTAAGTCATCAAGGTAATTTCAAACGTAATTTTTAAGCATTAACCCACTAAATATTATTTTTCCAAATGGCATTATACTACTTGTATAGGAAAAGAAAAGATCTGAATCATTTGTATGTAATTAGATCAATTAATAAACATTTCTTCTGTAAGTTTATTTAGAAAATTTCGTGGGGAGGGATGAGTGGTTTTGATTTCGGTTTTCAGGTGTGATAATGACAAATGTTTCCGAAAATGGCTTTTAATAGTATCTCGATTAATTGTTATGTTGTATGCATTTTATGTATTAATCTGAGGTCATTTAACATTTAGGGTAATTTGTCATTATTTTAGATTTAGTGTATTTGGTTCGACTTATTCAAGTCCTGGGTTGCTGGTAATATTTAATGCTCACTTATTAGTAGTTTGACTTGCCACCATAGGTGTATTGCATTAAACATGTGAGTTCATATTATTTAATCCATGTTTTATGGTTACTGGGTTTTAGTTATTCCCTGTAGGTTGTAGTTGTCTTCTGGATTATTTTATTTGTTGTGATATATTATAAATGGAATTTTTTGTCTGTAGTTCTGTGTAACTGTAAACTTTGCCATCAAACTTAAATTTGTAATAACATTAATTTATTGCATTCCTTATGTGATGAGGATTGAAATTTTTAAAAGAATACTTTTATGTTAGAAAACATTATCAAGGAACTTTATCTTTGATTGGTAACTAAATATCTTTCTATGGCATTTCAAGATTTTTCATTGCTTGGGTATCTGCTATTTTGAAGTTTGATCAAATTTTAAAATTGACCCAGCTATTTTGAGGTAAATTTTGGCAATTGTTGGCTTTTTCTGTCTCACTCTTGGTATTTACTTAAGTGTACAGTCAACTGCCACTAGGGTTTAATAATCAAAGCACTTGGCTAATGCACATATAGCACTCTTCCTGGCCCTTATTGATGCCATTGTCACCGTCTTTAGGTCAGGTTCCAGGCCGGCCTGCAGGCGGTCGACACGGTATGGTGTTTGGTTCCCGTGCTCCCTCTTCTACCTGCACCACCCCTCCCCCTTCCTCCTCCTCAGCCCCTTCTACCTCTTCCCACTCACACACCCCCTCAACTGGGGGAGGCATTAGCCCTGCCACCACAGACATCCCCATGGTGTCAGGTACCCCTCTTTCACTCTCTTATAAGTGTTTATGTGCTTTGTTTGATATGCATGACAAAAGTGTACTTTCATCTTTTAATGTTGCTCTATTATGTATAATTTCTTCTGTTGTTGTGCCTGGGTTTAGTTGATCATATTTTCAATGCTTTTTAGCATCTTTCCCTTTTTAACTTGGAGATTCATTTTGTTTGCATGCAAATTTTTATTATTTTTTCTATTGTAGACTTGTAGAATCAATGGACATGAAATACCAGTTTACTTAGATGACCAGTATTTTTAGGAGCATCTTGTGCACTTCTTGTGATAGTATGAGATTTGATTTGTCTTGATTTTGAAATTTTAATTACTGCAGAAATGTACTGTGCCTGAAATGTTCAGTTTCAAATGGCTAATCGTTTTGCTAAGTTTTCTCCTCTGAAATTTTATTTTAGGAATAGAGATTTCTCCAAAGAGTTTCAGTTGTCAGTAGTGCAGAAATCTGTAATATTTCTGTGTTCTGGCATCAAAGTGGGTTATTTATATTATGATTTTTATCATTATATCCCTCTCATTTTCATTTTTGAAATTGTGAATATTTAAGGTCTCACTTTTCCCAAGTCTTCCAGTAGAATTTTGCTAGGTCTTACGTAATGTAGTGAAGTGTGAAATAAAATTAAGGCGATAGTCTCTTGGCCCTCCTCATAGATTTCTCTTAATTAAGTTGATGGCACATCGATCTCCAACTTCTGTTGTTTCAATGATGGTTCATAGTAATTTTCTATAATATTTTTATCGATTTGGCTCTTACATACATTATTGTCAGTATTGAGTGCAGATGCTGGTTTATTTTGTTGGATCCCTCTCTTTAATGCTTTCATTATTGAACTTCATGCTGAAAGCTTGCTATTCTTTTATTGGCAGAGTCATTCTTTGTCTTATTGCAAATTATTATTATTTAAACCTGACTTTCTTTCATTTGGCATTCATTATTTAATTGCAGGAACAAAAGTATGGAATAATTACTAATTTTGTGCTTTCTAGTGACCCTCTTAAGTGTAGCTTCTACAGATATCTCTTTCTCTTGACCTTTTATTGATGGAGTTTTGAGAAAAAATATATATGTGAATGTGATATTGAATGGATTTAATTCTTCGATTTGCTGTGGACATTTAATTATTGAGATGGGAACAGATATGATCCAGTAAAAAGGATGGAATGGATAGGAAATAATGAAAATGGAAATATATTGGACAATGATGAAGATGTAATTAAGTGATAATGGCATGACATGACTGATAAAATTGTAGTGCAAATTAATGTTTCATTCGATATTAAAGGAATTGCTCAAGTATTCTGAATCCCACAAATATGCTATGCCATTGGCACAAAAGAATGTGGAAACCTGAGTAATTAATTACTGAATATAATGTAATTACTTCTGTGATGAGCAATATATGTAGCTAGGTTTCAGAAAGTGAAGGCAAAGTCATTTACAAATTAATATTTAATAAGAGCAGCTTGAACACACGAGTTCCTTTCATTATTGAGAGAGGATAATCACTAGTCATGGATGATAGGTAGGTAAGTTGACTGTAGGTGAGCATAGGAGTGTATGACTGGAGTCGTGTTTTGGCACAAAGAAAGATTTGGCGTGTGATATTTTTGTGGGAATATATGACACACTCTTCAGTTAGCAGGGGAGTTCACTGTAGATGTATCAGTATTTCCAGTAGAGATTTGTAATTGCAACCTGTTATGATGATGGAGGATTGATATTTATTTTAATTGACACTGCAATTTGGCCTTCTGGCCAGGTGGGATTGCCTGGCATTTGCCCAAGGATGGGAGGGAAAAACCTCCTGTAGGCAACACATTACATTACATAAGACACATACAACATTAAGTAAATGCACTATAGGATACACACAATTTAATGTTTAATAGTGACTTAGGGTTACTCTATAGGTAGCTGGATATGCTCTTCCATAAGAAATCAATGGGAAACAGGGAATGTGCGATCATAGAGGCATGAAGTTTTGCTTGCCGTCTGTAAAGGTATGCATGTATACAGGGAATGTGTGATCATAGAGGCATGAAGTTTTGCTTACCATCTGTAAAGGTATGCATGGAACCTGTGTGGGTCTTGATAGCTTCATTTTTGTTTAGGGAATCCTCTTTGGGTACTGGGTGGATATTGCAAGGTCCGTTTAAGTGAATTTTTGGGATAGATTGCATGTATAGGTTAAGTTTGCTTATTGAATCGTTTTGAATGGTTTTTTAGTACCCCCAAGACTCACTTCAGATTTTAACAATGGACCATTGATTATCCAAGTAATAAGATAAAATTATCCTTATAAACTTAAAAAAATGAAACCTTTGGAATTAGGAAAAGGTTTCTGTTGGCACTCATGGGGTGTGGCTTTTAATGTGTGTGAAAACCAGAGATAGAAGACCAGAAGAAACCGAACTTTTTTGAGATTCAGTGCTTTAGATGTGGATGGAAATGGATTGATAAGATCTTTAATGAGGAATTGCAAAGAAGAATGAATGGCAAGAGCTTTTGAAAATCTATTTTAAGTGGAAATCTTATAAAACATTAGGTCACTTAGGACTACTAAATACATGAGAAGAGGGAGATTATTGGAGAAGGACTCGGAAGTTAGTAAATCAGCTTTATTTCTGTTTTAGAATTACCTATTGGAAAGGTTGTTTGTAGACAATGACTAGTTCAAGCTTCATCAGTACCATCTCTATACATGGGCACACCTATTTCCTGTATGGAAGCCCCATTTTCTAAGGAGTGCCTCTTATTCTTATTTTGTTATACCATAAACTCACTTTTGAAACTTCTCTTATCTTCGTTAATGAACTCCTTTAAAAGTAAGAGCTGTTTGACTGTCGGTGCAATGGATTTTCATGATTAAATTCTTGAGAGCAAATGTAGCTGTTTTTTGGATGCCAGATGAACTAATTTTCCAGGGTGCCTTTGATGTCATTCCAGAAATTGTCTCTAGCAATAATCCTGGAGTTTGTCAGGGAAATACTTCTCCATATTCAGGTTTTCACAGAGGCTAAAGGAATACAAAATGTTTCTGGTGCCATGGTTTGTGATGATGTTATTATTTAGGCATTTGGTTGTAGGTATCTGTACTTTTTTAGTTGTTACGTTAAGTTAAATTAATTTTGAGGGGTTTTGTTGACATCATTTCCTGAAATCATGCTTTTTCTTTAGATATCAAGGCAGGTATTTCTGTCTGATAAGGAAATGTTTAAGACTTTAAGTTAATTTCTTCTGTAAGGAGTAGATATTTTACCATTTGGTAAACAGATAATATGAGACAGTAGAGAGGCTACAAACAGAAGCAGATGTGGAATCATGATGTTCTAAGTCTTTAAGTATCATGTAATTCACTATTTGGAGAATTTTTTTTTGTCCCAGTTTTGTTACAGTAATAAGTTTCTATCTTGGTTTAAGTGAGCTAAAACCTGGAACTGGTTTATTCGTAGGTTTTCTTTTTTATATCTGACAGTTTGATGTGAATTGCTGAGCATATTTGGCATTTTTTATGAAAATTTTTTCAGTGAACATTTTAGAATGTATTACTCACTGGAATTTGTTGAACTGAACACTTTTTACTCTCAGTATGGTAGTGTCAGGTTCATTTCTCTCCTAAGTAATGAGTTATCTATTCTGTTTTCTTCAATGTAAGTTTTCCTAACCTACAAAACATTCAATTAGTGATTGATCAGTGATATGTTTCTGTGCTTTTATAACAAGTGTTTTTTTCCAAGACATTTCGTATATATACCAACCAAAAAGGAAATGAAGCATTCAGTAAGTCTCACTAGGTCTCCTAAGTCTGTAGCCAATTGTATATCATTATCACTCCTATTTTTTAGGAAAGTTTCAAAATTCATGACCCTGTTGCATCATACTTTTTTGCATCTTATCTGTTGCTTGGGTTTTTGCAGATGCTCTCCATTGCATGCCAAGTTCACTTCCTAAATCACTATTTAGTTCTCATTATTATCTGTCATTAAATACTTGAGATCAAGAATATTCTTTTCTCTTAATATTTGGTTGAGAATGGATTTTTGATTTATGGATTGTTGATAGTTGAGGCTAAGTTGCTGTGTGCTTAAATGTTTAGAACAGTTTGAGAAATTGGTTAAGGAGTCATTTTTCTGTATAGTTTTAAGTAACATTTAATAAGCAATTCATATTGATCTCCTTTTTTGTTATTATGGAGTTTCTTCTATGTTTTATATAAATTGGTACTTAAGTATGATTTTTGAATCATTCACATCAGTTCTCATTTGAATTTAGTTTCTAGTCTGAAATTTAGCAAAAGTTCTCTACATCTATTTTTGATTCATTTTGCTTTTTTTCTTTCTTATATTTTTCATGGCATAGCATTCTTTTTCCTTCAGCTTATATAATGTACATGGTGCTGCTATATTTTATGAATCAAACCATTTTACATGGAACAGCTCTGGTAATGTACTGTAAATTGTAGAACTTTTGTTGCTGTCTTTTTATCATTCAGAATTTCATTAATTTGTCTTGCTTTCATGTTACTAAAGTGAGCCTTTGGTTTTATATTTTTGGAAAAGCAGATAATCCTTAGAAATACTGTGGCAATTAAAAAGAAGAAATAAGTTGTAGGCTAATAGTCTTTCAAAGTTCAATATTTCTATCTACAGTTATCAGGTGTTTTATTTTCTCCTCAATTTTGGACTGTTAGTCAGAAATTTTGCTTGCTTCATTTATTTTGGTTGTTGTGTTGCTATTCAAGTTGTATGGTGTACTTTTACTTTTACTGTCTTAGGTTAACATGTATTTACAATACTCAATTATTTTTATATTTCAAGAGATAGTTTCATGTCAAATTCTCTGGTTTATTAACCTAATTCTATTCATACAGATAATTACCAATGAAGTAATTTAGTTTTGGCCTGTTATATGACTCCTGCTTGGACCTTGTTGATGACTTTAACCAACATCTATGATGGGATAATCTAACAACTATTGAAAATTATTGTATAATTAATAATTTAGAATGATAGTGAATGTTGTGGTGTTGAACCTAGAAATTTTCAAGGATTGACTGAAAGATATTTATAAGTACTTACTGGGGTTATCTGTGAATCCACATTCAGAAATTGTGTGTTATGTATTATTTTGAATTTTAAAATTATCAATTGTTAATAGTGATGATACTTTTTTGAAATTGTGGGTCATTATAATCAAGTTAGTTGGATTTGTGATTGTTAGAACTTCTCACTTCTTCAGTTTCCTATTTTATTATTTAATGATCTCATGATGAGTTACAAATGTTTGATTGGTGTACTTTTCCATTCATTGGCACCAGCTATGATATATATTGAGGCATTTGTCTGATTGAAAAGCATTACTTTTCAAAATGCAGGTGTTTTTGTTGATTGAACTCTTTGAATAATACTGCGGAATTCTTTGGTAGGTGGTTCACCAGTGGTATCAGAACCTGCAACTCCATCCACAACTTCAATTCCTACAGTTACGACTGCATCGTCACCAGCTTCGGTGGCTGGTGCAGCATCTCAGTCAAGGATCCATGGATCCTCAGCATCCCCATCCTCCTCTAGTCTAGGTGATAAAAGACTGATCTCTGCCACACCAAAACTTCCAAAGGTTTCCCACTTGGTACCTATGTCACGTCAACATACTAGGCAACATTCCATATCAGCTGTATATGACAATAGTATTGGCAGTCAAGAGTCGATAGTGGAGAAAGCCAAACAGGTATGAAATCTTCATGATATCCGGTTTTCGAGATTGCCAACCCTTGACGTATGGAATAATGGATACATGTTAAATAGTTGTTAATATCTGTCAAAACCTTCCACTAAAATTCTTTACAAAATTTAAAATTTTTTCTGATATTTGTGTGAGGTTCTGTGGAATGTAGTAGTATTTTTTTCAAATTGTGATTTACTTTTATTCAGGTATTATGTGTACCTAACAGTATAGTGATCAATTTTTGTTTACCTTTTGCTTTACTTAAAACTATTGTCTTCGTTTCACTTTTTAAGTGCAGTCCTTATCTTATTTTTTAATGCATAAATAGATGATACTTGAATGATTGAAAGCATTTGTTTTTGGTGGTCATTTTTCAATTGCTAATGAATCCTTACCCATATAACAAGTAGCTTTTTTTAGTAAATAGTGCTTAATGTACATGATGATGTTTACCTCATGAGTGATGTCTTTTCCATTCTAAGTCATCACATTGAAGAAAATAGAGGCATTTGTCTGATCTTTTTGTGATCATGAGAGTAATTGTCTAGAAAATTTTGAATTATTGTCTCACAATGTGTGTGCATGTTATTTCATCAGGAAGCGTATGTTATGCAAAGAATCTCAGAACTTCAACGAGATGGCTTATGGTCAGAAAAAAGATTACCTAAGGTTCAGGAACCTCCACGAACGAAAGCTCATTGGGATTACCTCCTAGAGGAAATGGCATGGCTTGCAGCTGACTTTGCTCAAGAAAGGAAATGGAAGAAAGCTGCTGCCAAAAGAGTAAGTCATGATTAATTTTCATCCAATCTGTTTAATAGAGGTATTATTTGCAGATGAGCTCCCTATCAAATTAACCACTAAGGCTAATTTGAATTGTTACTTGCTCTTTTGAAGTTAGTATTGTAAAATTTCTGCTACTGGCATGGTTATTTTTATTTTCATAGTGCTCGAAGATGGTCCTAAAATACTTCCAAGACAAGGAGATAAGACTTCAAAATGCAGAAAAGGCTAGGAAATTGCAGCTCAAGAGGATAGCAAACGTTTCAGCAAAAATAGTTAAAACATTTTGGAATAACGTTGAAAAGGTTAGTGAAAATAATTTTATTTCTATGTTGTGGTTTTTCAAAGTAGTGGTTTCATAACCAAGTGGTTGTAGTAAAATGCATACCTTATGGTAAATGCCTTTGGTTCAAAAATTGGCGATTTAATTAGAGAGCCTTGTTTAGCTGGTGGAGTTTAAACGGAATTTGCGCCTGGAGGAAAAGAGGAAGAAGGCCTTGGATCAGCACCTGAGTTTCATTGTGGATCAAACTGAAAAGTATTCATCATGGCTTGCTGAGAGTATGGGAAAGGCTGGTGGTGGTACTGCACCTTCAGTTGAGGGAAATACTCCATCTTTGAATTCCTCCAGAATTTCATCCCCAGCCAGGAGAGGTACAAGTGGACAGTCTGATGGTGATTACTCTTTTATTTTTCTTCAATTTTTTTAGAACTCTGATAAGAAGTTCTTTGCCATGTTATGTTCAGGTCTCCAATCAAGCCACATACTTAAGGAACCCTTTTTTTACGTTTTTAAAAGTTGATTAAGAGCTTGGTTTACAGTTTTCTCAATTTCTTTTCATAAAAAATTAAAAATCCTTAGGTATGCCATTGTGAAATCCCATTTCTCATTTTCCATATGATTAATATAAATTGCCAGTTTGAATATTATGATCTTAAATAGCATTAACTGCTTACCGTCATAATCTTATTGCTCATAATTTAGCAACTTCCACCCAAAGAATAAAAGAGTTGATGGAATAATGGCGATGATGTTGAAATTTTAGTATGGTGAAAGACAGTAAAGAAGGTTGAAGATTACTAACACATGGCTGTGTTATAGTTAATGCGGATATAAAAATTCAGTTCATTTTCTCTAGTCAAGTGAACTATTGTGGTACAAGTATCCCTAGATAGAAAGGATAATGTTTCCTTTCTTTATAGCAGTTTTGACTGCGACTAAAGGTAATTTAGGTCATGTTTTGGACATATTTTACTGTTTAAGGATGTTAATGAGATGGTTTTAATGAGCCTTACCTCCTCCTGATTCCACTACTAAACAGATATTGTAGACAAAGAACTTCTTAACTAGGTTCT
Source organism: Ladona fulva (assembly GCA_000376725.2). Classification (NCBI taxonomy): domain Eukaryota; kingdom Metazoa; phylum Arthropoda; class Insecta; order Odonata; family Libellulidae; genus Ladona; species Ladona fulva. Next base: position 1,628,989 of record KZ308180.1, on the reverse strand, counting down.
ACCCTATTGTTTCAGAGATTTTCTCAGAATTAGCTATCTCATGATGAGTTACAAATGTTTGATTGGTGTACTTTTCCATTCATTGGCACCAGCTATGATATATATTGAGGCATTTGTCTGATGATAGCGTATGCAAAATTTACCAAATTGGATTTCTTGTGCTGAGCTGTGAGATGGATAGTATTTTATTGAAGGAACATGTTGTTAATTGGCAAGCATATCAATTTTTCTAAATGTAGGTAGTAAGTTGGTAAATCAACTTCCAAAGAATTTATTCTGAATTTAATTCTTTCGTTTGTAATTATTTTTGGGTGATTCTCATCTTAAATCTTAAAAAATTTGAATCTCAAAGCTCAGATTTTATGATTAATAGGACAGCTTATTGTGAACCTTTGAGATTCTATTAATCTGCTACTTTTCCCTGGTGTTCCTTTTAGATGAGTTTGAACCAAACCAGAGCTCTACAGATGATGAGCAAACAATAGCCAAGGAGGAGGAGGACATGGGAACTCAAGGAAGGGATGAGGAAATAGAAATGCTCAAAAGGGAATCTGAGATTCCACTAGAAGATCTTTTAAAGGAGCTTCCCGAAGATTATTTGGAGAATAGAGATCTTCCTATTGAAGATATCAACATGGAGGAAAAAGAGGTATTCTTGGATTTTTGTGCAGTATTTTTTTTAGGATTGAAAATATTGAGATGGAAAAACATTGTTTTGGCTCTTAAATTAATCCTTAAACCCATCATTAGTTCTTTTCAATAATGAAGTTAATGCTGATATTTCTTTACAGACTGCATTTTAGCTCCGGAACAATTTTTTTATGAAATGCTGAGAATATCAATTTGGGCTTATATTTGAGGAATGGTTTCTATCTAGAATGTCTTGAAAAATCATTTAGACTTGTTTTTGGGAAAATGTTAACGAAACAATTACGACTATGTTGGGAATTTAATTTTAGATCCAGAAAGATATGAGTGAATTCCATGAAAGAAGATAGGTCTATTTCTTTATAAATGTTATAAATTGCAAACAGCAGTGATAAAATGAGATAAAAATCAGAAGTTTGAATGAAGAAAGAGTAAGACAAGGATGCTGGTTATCACCTCTCATCTTCAACATGTGCATATATGATGAGTGATGCCAAGGGAAAAGTGAAAGGAGATGCATGAACAGGAGAGAGAATTAACTTGCTACAGTTTGTAGGTGACACTTAATGAAATTTAGAAGATTGATCAAGAACTGCCTTTCATGAAAGAGATTTATGTGTACAGGTAGCATAAGCTCAAAGTGAATAAAAATTGAACCAAAATGATTTTCTTTTGCTAAATTAGGGAAGAAAATTTTTGGGTAAAGTTTGGAATAAAAACTCAAAGATTTGTGCTATTTAGGTAGTAAGGTAGCTTAATTTAAGAGGGCCTTCTAGCAAGAAAACAAATGATAGCGGCAAATAATACAATCTNATTTTAATAGTTTAAGTTGAGAAGTTGCTATCTGCACCTCTTGCATAATTTCTAAGCTCCAAGCTTGTGTAGTATATTCTTCTCTATGACCATTAATTTGAGTAGAAAAATCTACCAGTTTATTAATATTGGTTCAGTTACTGTAGTATCATCCAATTTCCTATGAAATATCTTCTGCTGGGACCGAATCTTGGAGCAAGAGACCTTGAATTTTCCTAATTAAATCTTCAGATAGATACATTTTTTCTGAAGATTAAGGTTATTCTTTATTGGTACTCTTCTGTCATTCTTTGAAAACTTACCCTGACTGAAGTTGGCGATATATGGCTGTGTGAAGTATTGTGTCTAGCATTGAAATCTTTGATAATAATGGAAGAAATTGGTTTTAGGAAGTGGAGAAAATGGAAGAAAGCGTGAGTGAGAAAGGAGGTGATGAAGAGTTCAAGGCATCAGATAAAGATGACTCAGATGATGAAGAAACGATTCAAAAGGAAGAGGATGAAGAGGGAGAGGTAGATCACCAGCAGGAACTGGATGATCTCAAGGTTTGTTTTTATTGAAATATGCAATCTTGATTTTTTATGTACTGTTTGAGGCAATTAATAAAATATTTCAACTCCTGAATTTTGGTCAAGCATGACTATTGCTACAAAAATAATTAGACCCAGCTGGGGTAGTTTCCACTGTTTACTTAGAACTTGGCAATTGTTGATGTGAGGTATTTTGTATCCATTATACATTATATGTTACATGAATTTGTTGGAGGGTTTTTAAGAACAGTATATGTCTCCCCTTCGATACTTCTTAGATTTATCATCAAACCTACCTTTAACGATTTCTGTTTTGATGTTCCTTTATGCACTATTATCATTTCTGTAGTTAAGAAGTAGATGACGATTGATATCAGTAGAAGTATTTTTAATTGTGTGTTGAATTGTATACTATTACATTTATTTTCATTGATAACCTCCATCAGCTCAAAAACAAGCTGTCTTCTAAACTGATGTTTAGTTAGGTTGCCTTAACAGCTGTTAATAAAGATTAAATGTGCAAAATGTGGTCATTAATTCATTTTTTATTGAATGTTTTATGTATTGATCTGTAAAATAATCTTATCTCTAAAATTTTACATTCAGGCTGAGAATGAGATGTCAATTGAAGAACTTATGAGGAAGTATTCCAGCTTGCCTGATGATAAGGCCAGTGATGAGCAGTCAGCTGAAAGTAAAAATGCCTCTTCAGGATCAGAGGAAAGTATGTATTTATTCACTCTTCTATTTGCCAGTTTTGAATATAAAAATGCAAGGTTGGTTGCAGAATTAGGAATTTTTCCTTCTCTCGAATGAGAAATGAATTGATTGATGCATTGCTTTTTTAAGTTTTTGAACCACTATTCCGTAACTTGTATATTTTGGTGCCCTATGGTAATATATCGGAATTCTTAATAAGAACAACAGATCAAGAGGGAGGGATATGGAAATTAGTGTGGTGTTTCTTTATTGTTTCATGACAGGAAGACATTAATTTGTATTAGGTTATATGTTCTTGCATGAAGTCCCTTCTCTGGTCTTTTTACTTGCCTAGGTAAATGTCCATCTATGGAATCAGTGGATTTCTATGCCATTGCTGCTTGCTATTATATGAAAGAGAATATTCAAGGTTTTAAAAGTCAATATGGGGAGGAAAAGGTTGAGATAAACCATTCTGACATCACTGATGATGTTTTTGATAGTAGATTATGAGTCAAATTTACATTTGGCACATGATTTTAAAACCTACGCTGAAGAGTTGATGTATCAGGTTTTCTAAATTTTGTATGTGTTAAATGTTTTTGATTTTCTGATTACATGATACTGTTTATGTAGGTGAAGAGGAGATGGACGAGGATGATGGAGAAGAAGTTGCAGAAGAGGATGAAGAAGATGATGAAGAGGAGGGTAGTGAAATGGAGGAGGAAGAAGAAGAAGGAAGTGAAGTTGAGAATGAATCTCAAGAAATTGGCTTGAAGTCACTATTAGATGATGCAGAAAATGCCACGAAAGATGAGGTAATTCATTACATTTCCTGTATATGATATAGCTATTCCTTTATTTTAACTTCGATTCATGTTTCAGGAAAAGATAAAATAATTGGCATAAACTTAGTATTTTAACTTTATTGTATTATGTATAATCTCCTCAAACTTATGGTGCATTTCTAAGAGTTATCAAATTTGGTTAAAAGCAGCAAATCTTCAGTATTTAAGGAGTATGTGAATTATTTTGAACTGAAGCAAATTAATTACAAATTTAATTTACTAATTGAAGTGTTTTTACCAGTCATTTTTCACTTGGGAGCACAATTTTAATACTTACATGCGATAAATATTATTTGAATTTCAAATTATGACAAACAATTCCATGATTGGTGTTCTTCATCCATTCTAAGACATCAATAATGATAAAATTTGGGGCATATATTTTAATAAAGCAAATATTTAAAATCTTAGTTATAAGAAAGTATTAATCTCTGTTTCAGCCATCTGGCACAAATGAAGATGCAGGTAAAGAGATCACTGATGTTGCAGCAATGGCAGAAAGTTTTCAACCTAAAGGCAACACACTTTCCTCAACTAGTGTAAGTAATTGCTGGTTAAATTTAAATCTCTTATTTGGAATTTGTTATTTTTAGTGATAATTTACAAAGGTATGCACACAAGACAACAACATTAGTTTTAAAAATAATGATTAAATAAATTAATTAATGATTAAATGAAGTAACAACTCGGACAATGTGATGGCTGAAGGTACATGAGTTGTCATTTATTGATTGTGGTAACCTGAAAGTTATTCACAGCACCTTCAAGCATTCTACAATATGAGGAACTAATTTACCAGCACTATATTACTGAATCTACAGAAAATTTCATTGTACTCTATATGTACCATTTGTATTTTGTCTCGATATACAGCTTTGTTTAATAATTAATTTCATTATTTCTAGGTTGTTACAAAAATACCATTTCTTCTAAAACATACCTTGCGAGAGTATCAGCATATTGGCTTGGATTGGTTGGTTACAATGCATGACCGAAAATTAAATGGAATTCTTGCTGATGAAATGGGTTTAGGGAAAACAATTCAGACTATTGCATTATTGGCTCATTTGGCCTGCGAGAAAGGTTGGTTCAACTTTTATCATATTGATTTATATTTTTATCTTCTTCATTTTACTAAAGAATTTGTATTACTTTCAATTTTTCTGATAGTGCAGTTCTTGTTCTCATCAAGAGGTTGTGTCATGTGCTTGAAAATAATCAGAAACCCTCAAACAATCGGCATGTATTTTAAATACTGTTTATTGCTATGAAATGGCGACGAAGAAAGTAAGAATGTATTATGTACAATTTATTCTGCACATTAATTTAGTATCAAGAAAATGTTTTAATGTATATTTACTTATGTATATAATTTACTGACAAATCAGCACAGGGATAAGACTGCACTCTATGCACTTGCTGGAAGTTATTCATTTAAATTATGAATGTATGACATTTCTTGAATCAATTCCACAAATTTCAGGATATTAGGCATTAATCTTCATTATCCTCAATATCCATCATTAATCCTGGATTCAATTCAAAATCTATAATTCTACATGTGTTTTGAATGAGTCTTACACTTGCTAATACCTCAACAACATTAGTTAACTGAACAAATGTTGTACCAAATGGCCAGAATTTTCTGTTGCTTTTGTGATAAATATAATTTGTTTTATATTGTCGAGCCTTCCAAATTATGTGGCCATTTAATATTCCTCGTTTCAGTCAATTGGGGCCCACATCTCATCATTGTACCTACATCAGTCATGCTCAATTGGGAGATGGAGTTTAAGAAATGGTGCCCAGCTTTCAAAATTTTGACATATTATGGTACACAGAAGGAAAGGCGTCAAAAACGCACAGGTTTGTATTACTTTTCTTTTTACTTTTCACATTTTTCCCAGTGTAAAGTTTACACTCAAAATTAAGAAGTGTGAAATTTGGGGTAAGACAGGATAACTACATATAAATTTTGTAAGTTTGTATCTTCCATGGAAATACTTTTTTTTAAGAGAGGAGATTAGTGTCTAATAGCAAACATAATAACAGACACACTTGCCTGAAGATGTCTGGTAATAGACAAAAATAGTCCCCTCTTGAGAAAAATTATACCCGTGTAAGATACAAAGTGTTTATATTTAATTTAGAATTGAATACCAAATTCTGTGACTAACTACGTATAAAAATTTTTTCTCAGATCACGTAATAACGTACTATTCTTTCTGTTTTTAAGATGACTGCTTGAATCACCAGATTCACTGCAAGTTTTTTATGATTACGATATAGTATTTAATCATTTCTTAAAAAACCTGTTTTTTCCAGATTAAATTTTTTATTTGAGATTGTTAGTTCTCTCAACTTGCATTATTCCTTACTACTTACCCTATTTCCTGTGTGTATATTAAGCGTGGATATTTTTTTTACCGGTCGTAGTGCACAGAATGTTATCTAAAAACTGGAAATATCTTTATTCCGGAATAGGCCTGGTCCCAAACATTCCGGATTAGCGATCTTTTTAGGATTGATACTATAGGAAGGAGCTAAATGTTAAGATAGCTGTAGAAAAGTCAGCAATTGGGAAAATTTTGCCAATTTTTTCCTTTTTTGATATGACACAGGCAAAAGAGTCAATAGTTTAATAGTGGATTTAGCATTGTAAATCTCATTGTGGTATAATGATTGAGTGCCTTCGGAATTGTGTTTGGATAATTAGCTCTCTAAGAAACCTTTATAAGGATTTTTTGAGTTGTATTTTATATATAATGAGGAAGTAACTGATAGCCCTGGAAATATTTTCTACATCACTTAAAGAATAGTTTTGAATTAAATAGGAACAAAGGAAAAATATCACAGAAGGGCTGATATTTCATTTTATACTCCAATGAATCCCAATATGTCTAACATGCTATTCCCTTTCAGGCTATGCTAGCTAATTGTTAAGTGTCAACTCAGTAATTTCTTATCATTGTATACTTTTTTGACTGAAGAGAGATCCAAATATTTTTTATTCATTTCTTTTGTAAAGGAGATTACTTACAGACATTTTATTTGGGACTGTAGCTAAATAGAACTAATGGATGTCATGGAGAGTTCAAACCTTGGGAGATTCCGTTGTTTACTCAAAAATAACTTAAATAAATTTGCATCAATACCACATTTAGATATTAGAAAGATCTGTAGATTTGAGATAGTTCAATTTGTCAATTGTTAAATCAAAGTATTTTTGACAATCATAATAATAGAAAATGACTATTAGCAATGGAATAACAAGTTTTAAAAAATAATTCCAAGGAATTGTTTTTGGGATCTCAAACTAGGCAAAAATTCTCCAGTTTTGATGACCATGTTAATACTTAAAAAAAGTTCCAATATTTCTGATTCATGATTTTGATTATTCACTTATTAACTGTCATCATCTTTTTCTGTCTCAATCTTATCAATTCAGCTTTTTCATGTGGCTCTCATACTCAGTTTGTAGTGATTAGTTACTCTGTCTTACCTATTTTTCTCCTGTTTTTGATATCCTCTCATATTTTTATACAGAAATTAAGGATGTTTTGGGATTAATTTTGGTTAGGAACGGTTTTCTATAAAAGGTGTTCTTTTGATTAACCATTTAAGATGATGTAGGAAGGATGAGCTTTGATTTAAAGTAGAAGACAGCAGGTTATGAAGAATCAAGTAAGAGCAGCTAGGTTAGATCACGAAAGAAATAAGGTTGGATTGGGAGCTGTTGGGTACCTAGCAGTGGGAGGAAGTAAAATTTGCCATCTAAGAAAAGATCTGATTGGGAAATTCCTGATTTGTCTATTTATATAAAGGCTAAGTAATTAAATACCAGTAGTAATTAAACATTTCCAGTGCTGATAGATTATAGGCTTTGGCATAATTTTGGTTATTGGGAATGACTTGTGATTTACTTGGGGGTAGAAATTAAATATTAATAATTCCACTTTTCTTTCTTTGAACTGAATATAAATTGCATTGTAAGTTATCCAGTATGGGAGAGTAGGTAAACTTGCATTGTCAGAATGATGAATGTGGTTGAATCAGACAATTTTTAATGTCTTATTCTCCATGACTTATAATGTATGAATTTTCTTACCTACAAAAATTTCTATCAAATTACAAAATCAATGCAATTTAATATGCAGTAGCATTATTTCTTTTATTTGGAAAATCCAAGGATGCATTTTATAGTTTTCTTTATAATTGTTGTTGTAAATTCATTTTATAACATGATTTGGAAAGCATATGCGGGAATGTTAATATTGTTTAATGGATATTTTATTTTATATGCTTATGGAACTTAAGAACAATTGAAATTCAGTATTCTCTAGCTTATTCTATTCTAAGTTTCTCTCTGACATTTAGTGCTCTACACTAAGCTTTATGGTATTTTTTTGACTTAAACTAGCTCTGTTTCAGATATTTAAGTAATTTCTAATGGCTATATGCTAGGCCAATATGTGCATTGTTATTCTCATCCTTCTGTTTGCTGATGTGTTGTTGAGCTTTTGGTGGCAGAAGAAATCCATTGCCTGTATTAGCTCTTGTAATAATGTCTGTAAATTGATGAAAACTTAAAGACTTGTGACAAATTACCTGTTATCCTTCTGATTATTATGCAATAAAGTTTTTCCATGAATCTGTTTTGTTTTTGCTCATTATCCTTTATGACAAATTATGACTACCAGATTCCTGGAAACTGTTGCATTCAAAATATTTTCTGGCTGTTTGTCTTGGAGATTTTCTGAATGAAGTAAGCTGTAGACTTAATTACATGAATGATAGTAATGCTGTGTAAATAAAGTGAATCTCACTCTGAAATAGGACATGGTAACCTTGCTCTCAGAAAAATAAATTTTTCAAGCAATCTACTGTCATTAAAATTTCTTAAATATCAAAATTTATTGGCTGAATTGTTGTAATTGCATAAATTGACCTATCTCTTAAACTATCCCTTAACTCTTAATGATGTGGAAGATGCTATTTTTGAGTTTTTTTGTTACTCCTGTTATCCAAACAAGTAATAGAAATTGTAATTATGCGGTCAGGACAATTTCATAATAAAATTTGCTCTCGCAAGATTAGGTTTATCATATCCAAAAATGAGTTTTTTTATCGTCTGAATTCTCTTGGTATTATAAGCATTATTATCTCAATATTCTTAATCTTATAATTATCTTAATATTAATATCTTATATCATTAAAGTATTGTAGTTTTTGAAGTCTTATAGTTGTTTGAGTTTGAAATCTAGGGTGAATCTTAATAACATTTCTTATGAAAAGGAAGTAACATGAAAGTTACTGTAGTGGTGGATGATGATAATCAAGTATTATTCGAAATGAGAATTCAGTTTCTATTTCAGTGTTTGATTCATCTTAATTTATTTCTGCAGAATACGTAAAGTTAGCTTAATAATTTGTCTTAATGATTTGCTTCTAATATTCTTCACATTAAAGCATATTAATGGTTTAACTCTTCAACGTAACTAGATGAAATTTTTAATGAATTAATGGACATAGTTTGCTCTTTCAAGGAGGTTAAGAAAAGGTTCTTCATTTATTGATAATAATTCTTTCAGAGAGGCACCATTGGCTGAAAATACGAAGAAAAGATATCATAGTATATACCAATGATTGCATACTCTAGATTTGTGATAGGATAATTTAGATGATGTGTTATTTAATTATATCCATGGTATTTTTAAGATTCCCATGTGTGAGGTAATATCGCATAGTAAAGCGCTCATACATTATTTCAAAAGTGCATTTCTGTGAGACATCTCCTGTTGAAAAATTGATAGAACATCTCTATGTTGCTCAAATATATGGAAGGTAGAAAAATTTGGAAAAGACTTCAGTAAGCATTGATAAATTTTATTTATTTGCTGTTATTTTTTATTGCAATGAGCAGCAATAGATTGTAAGAAAAAGTCTTAGCCATTCAGCAATGAAAATAGACTTGTGTAACACTGGGTGCTTTCTGTTGGTAAAAATATTTGGTAAAATTTCCATAGGATTTTTAATTAGAAATTAAACTTAAAGGAATCAGCTGAAAAGAATCAGAATATTAATTCCAAGATTTTAAAAAAATGCTTTGAGATTTGTTTCCCTGTTTAGTGAATACTTGCTCCTTCACATGGGTAAACAATCACTTAGGAATCTTAGTTATCAAATCATTTTTAGTGTATCCTGCTTCATTCTCTCATGGTCATTTGTGTAATTATGAGCTGTATGGTGTGGATGAGTGCAATCTGTTGAATTGGAAATGATCTTGCTCCTTGGTGTTGTGATTTTAGTTTATCTTTGTGTCATTTGTTTGCAAAAATGGAAATGGTTGTACAATTATTTGGTCAATGTAACAGAATGGTAGTTTCACCCAACCTCATTTATTTGCAGAATTACCCTATGGGTAATAGATGAGCTGGTGTTTCTAATTTCTATAAAATCCTTCCATCATAAATTGTTAGATTTCGGCAAAATTTCAAATTTTTGTTAGATGTCTAGATTAAGTTACTACATTTCATAGTTAAACATTTTCGTTATGACATTTCATTTGTCTACAATTAAAATTCATTTCAGGTTGGACCAAACCAAATGCATTTCATGTTTGCATCACATCATACAAATTAGTCATCCAAGATCATCAAAGTTTTAGGAGAAAGAAATGGAAGTATTTAATTTTAGATGAAGCCCAAAACATAAAAAATTTTAAATCTCAAAGGTGGCAGTTGCTGCTGAATTTCCAAACACAGAGGTAAGTAGTGGTTTTAGAGAAAGAATTTTTTTTGTTGAATTATACCTTCCTTCTTCCTTGTTTTGATACTCAAAAAATGGCATATATAACTTTTAACTGATGAATTTGTACATTTTTCTGGTGATGGGTGTGTGTATACATTATAAATTTTGTAACATTATAAATGTTTTTACTTAAACTGTCTTCTTGTCTGAAAATGTCTTCTTTCAAAAACAGTTGATTGTTATTTTTAGGAGGTTACTACTGACAGGAACTCCATTGCAGAACAATTTGATGGAACTGTGGTCCTTGATGCATTTTTTGATGCCTCATGTATTTCAGTCTCACAGAGAATTTAAGGAATGGTTTTCAAATCCAGTCACAGGAATGATTGAGGGAAATAATGAGTACAATGATAGTATTATCAAACGTTTGCACAAGGTAAGTTTAGTTTGATTTGCTTTAATTCTCAAAATATTTTCATAAAATATCCATTTTGTGTGAAAATGTCTTAAAATTTCTCTATTTATTGATAGGTCCTTCGCCCTTTTCTCTTAAGAAGATTGAAAACAGAGGTGGAGAAACAGTTGCCAAAAAAATATGAACACATCATCTTGTGTCGCCTTTCAAAAAGGCAGCGTTATTTATATGATGATTTCATGTCACGTGCAAAGTGAGTCATCAAATATAATGCCAATAATTATTTCACTTATAAAAATACTGATTTAACCCTTATAGTGCCAGCAGGCTGATCTATTAGCCCATGGAGTATGTGCGAAAAATGCCACAGGCTGATCTAATGGCAGGCTATTTTTGCACTTCGGCCGTCTCTTCCCTCCTTATATTGCTTTCATAAACACTTTTTCAGTATCTTTGCAGCTTCTTTATCACAGTTGATGTAAATTCTCATTGACAATGCAATATGCGTAAGGATTTTTGACTGGAAAAACAGTGTGTGTGCCTGAAGATTTTTGATAGAGCAACTCTAACCCATTCTGGAGAAGATGTTTGGGAGGAGTACTTTTGGAAAATGATAACCCCCCCAACTGTTTCAAGAGTTACCAGGTCTTTTATGTAACCTGTTTTCCCACATAAGACCCAAACATAAGTGCCCATGCTAAAATAAATGTGAGACATGCAGAGTACCCATTTCAGTAAATTTACTTAACTATCAAATAAATCATGTTACAAGCATAAAAATTTGTACTAGTAATAAATAGTAAAAAATGCTATTAACAAAATTACTAATAGTCAAAATTTTTTAAGAATGTTTTTCTAATCTAAATGTAAGATTTCAAATTTAAAAAATAATATTAATTTATTTTTCATTCATTTTATAAACGAGAAACAGCGTAAATAACGTGTTTTACCATAAAGTGTTTGGAGTATAGATAAGAAAAACTTAGCATCAGCACAATCATATAAGAATTTATATAAATTTTTCTAAGCAAGCGTACAAATTTGTCAAGAAAGCTCTGGTATTCTTTGTGTATACCAATTAAAAGGGGCTGGCACTAAAAGGGTTAACTTGTAGAAATTGTAATAGCTACCTTTGAAATGTATTTTGCTTTCCCTTACTACTATGTATGTTATTAAGTACTGTTTTCTTTGATTAGAACTAAGGAGACCTTGGCAACCGGCAATCTTCTGAGTGTTATCAACGTCCTAATGCAGCTCAGGAAAGTCTGTAATCACCCAAACCTTTTTGAATCTCGGCCAACCTTTTCACCTTTTCAGATGGAAGGAATTACTCTACATATACCCTCATTAGTCCATAGAGCTTTGGCATATGATCCTTTCAAGGTCAGTTGGTGTATTATATACCATTCATGATTTAGGATAATTTATGTTTTATGGTTTATCAGAATGTTTACCTTTGCTCATCCTCATTCGATTTACTAGCTTTTATAATACTTTCATTGACATTGGGATGTTATCTGGGCTTGTTCTTTTCACTAAACCTAAAACCTACCTTTTATCTAAAAAAGCAGAAAAATTAAAAATTTTTAACCTTTCTATGATTGAAGTGGAGTAATTGCATGATCAGTTCTCCAGAGGATTAGAAAGGAGAGTATTGTGGCATTTTACCAACCAAATGGACTCAGTAGTTGATTTGGGTGACATAGCCACTACATAGCATTTCTATGACATTGTGATTAGATAAAGGTGTCATCATTAATGAAGATTTTATTGCTCAAGCATAGTATCCGTTCTTACGTTTACTCTTATGACCTGTTTAACAAGCCAGTTCAAATCTCCAAACAATGACAACCATTTTTGCTTGACCAGTTCAAGTAATTTCACTTACATCTATTTTTTGTCTTACTTACATAACTATTTTCTTGTATAAATGTGTTCATTGTGTTAATAATTTTTTTGTAAGAGGATATGATCCCATGATATTTCTTTTTGTTCATAAACTTTGGAGAAAAAAGTGAAAAATTTTTATAGAAAAAAATCTTTCACCAATGGGTAACATTCTATATCCAAATTAACTTAATTATCCATCTTAACTGAATGGCCATTTTGATGACAGTCTGGATATTTTGCACATCCCGATTTTCTGCAATAAATGTGAATCAAGTAAGTCTTTGTACTGCATTCATTTTGTCTGGGGAGACTATTGTTTTGTTTAGATATGTTGGGAATCAAAGTTCGAGCTTAACATAACATTTTAATTTTTGCAGCATGTGGATCTCTTCAGCCTCAACCTACTGTTAGTTGAACTTGAACTTTGCCTTACTGCCTTTGTGGCACACCGTATGAAGAAGTTCCAGCCTGCTCGGAAACTGATAGAGGAAATAGATAGTTTACCTGACCCCCCTCCTCGGTGTCCTGCAGGAAAAATACGCATTAATGTTCGTGCTCCTCCACCTCGACCAGTGGAAGTGAAGGAAGAACCATCTGCTTCAGCTGAGGCCAGAGTAGGAACCTCGCCAAAACTGAGGACACTTCCCAAAGGTAGGAGTCTTTTAAGTCTTGTTAATGGGGTTAGCCATGAAAGTTACTTTCTAGTTGGGAAGAGCAGGCTGAAAGTAAATGTTCCATTTGTGGAGTAAAATATCTTTAATGTCATTCCTTCATCACTGTGGAAAACAGCAAACAAACACATTGTATAATTGATCAAACTTAACCAGGTTAGCTGACTTTAGTGAATGACATCAGTAAAATATTGTAGATTTCCTGATGGTTTGCAGTACTTTTTAATGTAAATATTTATTACTTTTACAATCTTGAAGTTCATTCCTAGGGATAATGATATAAATATATCAGCATGAAAATGGCAATTTGCTTGAAGTTGTCTCAGCTTTTACATAAACACAGCTGACTTTGTTCATATTGAACTTGCTGAAGAGCTCTCACCAATAACTGACATTCCTGTGAAGGAGGGAAACACCTTAGGAGGGATGGGAAAAATCTTACCATTGAAATGAAGTTTGTGGATAAAACAAAATCAGATTATGAAACTAAAGTTAGAGCCTTAAAAATGCTTAAAGTTAACAACTAAAAACTTGGTTTTCAAAACATATTGGGCAATAGTTGCAGGGTTACAGGTTGCTGGACTACAGAGGCTCAGCAACTTTAAATTTGGATGATAGTTTAAGCATGAATTATACGAGGTGTGGTAAAAAAATATGAGGAATTTCTATATTTCCTGGGCTGTATAATTCTAATTGTCAAAAAATTTTCTGTGTATACATACACATATCCCTAGTGTACATTTTAAAGGGCAACCATTTTAAAAGGCAACCATTTTAAAAGCTTAGTCTATTGTTGGCAATACTGCCCGGGAAATTTAAAGAATCTGTATATTTTTTGATTGCAACTCATACATGGTAAACCTGAAGTAAATGCAGAAGATTTAGGTGTTGGTTTATTATGCTAAAATTCTCACAGATTTTAACCAATGTATACTTTTGTTGGCAAAGTAGAAAACTTCACAGAACTTATTTCTTTTTTCTTGAGCAACTGTCTGATTTACTTTTGATAAAAGGATGAAATGGCAAGAAGCTTGACTTTTATTTCCTTTTAACTATTTGTGGGTGATCTCAACTAGAACTTGGATGCCTCTTACAATTTTAGTTTACCCAAATTATAAGAATTATTTGATAATTGTATGCAAAATTTTTAAATATCTAGTATATAGTAAAATGTCTGGAAGTTGGCTTGAATAATAGGTGTTACAAAGTTACGTACGTGTATTTTGTGTGTTCATTAAAGGAGAGTAACATCTAATTGAGGTAAAGAAGTGAGTTGATTATTTTGCTAGAATAACTTAATTTGAAAGGCAAACTGTCTATTGTTGACTTTTTTCTCAGAAGTATGTGTTGAAAGAGAAGCAAAACTGATTAGGAGATTGCTTTCCAATAATTTTTATGCAAATTGTACTAGTCTGAATTCGAAATCTATGCCTTTGGTGCATTATTAGTGTATTCTGTTTTTCCATTTAGGAGTCACCTTACGAGTTCATGGTGGAACACCAATTCAAGGATACTCTGTACAACTTGTTCAACACAATGGTGGGGTTAAAGGTATTTTCATTCTGAAAAATGCATGAGTTGGTGGTGTTATTTATCTCAGAAAGTCAAACAGTAAAATCTCATTCATTTACAAGTTTAAGAGAATATATTTTTCAGGAATTTGAGTAACTTTCAAAGGAAGCCATGATTGCTGTGAAATTAAATTTGAATCAGTCTGTTACATTGAATATTCTTAATCTAATGTTGGTTTAGTTTTGGTAGAGAATAAAATGATAGTATAAATTAGGGACTACAATGCAGGGGGATCCCTGGGTCCGTTTTTATTTTGCATTAGTTACATGTTTATAATAGTCTCATATCACTAACATTTTGGTGTTACTTGATAATTTATGTAAGTATATTCTTTCTACTAACGATAACCATATGTCATCCATTTATAAGAGGCATCTCAATTTTATGAATAGAATTTGGGGAAAAAATTCACCTTGACACTAAACATATCAGAAGTCCCAGATTTTACAGTTTTGAAATATTTTGGAAAAAATTAGTAATTCAGGGTAATAGTTAATTCTCATTAATCATGACTATGCCAATCATAAATTCATGTATTACCCTATAAAAACTGTACATTCTTATCAATTTCACTGCCTAAAAATGTTTTGAAAAATTTCTGATTTTCAAAATGTATGACAGCCTTATGAAAAATGTTTCAAGAAGAGTACAGCAACGAACGTACAGTAAGAGTGTGCTAGTACCCATCAGTAAATGATGTACTCTGAATGACTGAAGCCTGCCACCTAAGGCAGTGTTCAGCATTGGAAGTGTTTCTACGACAATTCTCATGTGGCAGTGGCCTACTTTTGAGGGGTTAATCAAAGAGACTCATTGATCCACTTGGGGCTTTTCGGTGGGCCATCAGCTCCAATACTGGAGAGATTTTGCTATTTTTTCCTATTCCTGAATTATAGCTCAGTAAGCAATTATGGACTAATTTTTGTTTACGGTGGAAAAGGTTAACTTCAGAGAGAGAGATAACAATGTTTACATGTGGTGCATAATAAGGGGGTCTTTATTCTGGGAAAATTTTGAAAAAAATTGTCATGTATTTCTGTGGAATAAGGCAAATCCATTGGTGATGTACCTGTGAAAGAAAACTAAATTTTCACATAAAAACACTCTAAGCAGCTTATTTAGTAACCTCAAGATACACATTATTTTCAGTATTTTCAACAATTACTCATTGCTTTGAAAGAATTTTCAATTTTAAAGATGTGAACATAAGTGGAAAGAATTTTACCCTAGTGACTGTTTATAGTCCCTTTGGCAAATATAGGAGCTGGAGAATTTCTGCCACTAACTGAGTTTTACCAAAACTTGTACAGCTGTAAATTATGAATAGTCTCCACCCTTCAAGATCAGTTTTCATCAAAACTGATGCTGACCTTAGTGAATTACTGGCAACTTTTAAATTATTTTATCTCTAAGTAGCATTTTAAACCTTTTTAAATATAGTTTTCCTTTTTCTAATGTAGGTTTTTGTTTATTGCCTAATATTTTATGCAAAAATAGACTTATAATTAAAAGCTGAATACTGTAACACCAGGATACATATTTTTCAATTGCAATCTCTAGTCTGAATGTAGTCACAAAGGTTCCTTGAAATGAACTTACTTGTTTAGTTGTAGTCTAATTAATTTCATATCATGGTGGTTACTTCTTTTGCAAGGTTAATCATTTTATGTTAAATAAAGTATATTGCTCTACAATGTCTTAGCAAGAGTGGCTCTAAGTACTTCAGAGTTATGGAACCATTGTCAGCGTTAAATTTGCCATGAAAAGTTAATGGTATTGCCCTGTGATTGTTCTGTGTACAATTTGAACTGAAATTTATCACCAAATGTCAAGCAGCCAAATAAATTGTGTCCTCTCTGGCACTAATGAGATTTTACTGTCAGTAAGAAATAACAGAATAGTAATATCTCTGTGTAAGTTATCTACTGGTTGTAGGGTAATGGCTTGAGTGCTGGAAACACATATGCTCTTAGTGGTTATGTTGCTTTTGTGAGTTCCACTTTCATAAAAGTTTCTTGTTTCTCATTCTGCTAAATTAGATGTTGCCATAGCTTCATTGCCCACCTTAAGTGAATGTGAAGGGGCTCAATGTAAATATTGCATTCAATCACATATCTTTATTGTTTTTAAAGTGCATTTCTTCAATTCTTGGGCAATAATCAGATTTAGGCTATTTCCAAGTATGCTGCTAACCAGATGCACTTGGTTTTTTCATACTGCTAATAAGTTGTTTTAATTTCAATGTTTGTTACAAAAGTTAAGATTATAGATAGATTTTTAAGTGATCAAATAGCAGTCAATCAATATTTAAGGCCACTATTTTTGATATGCCATGTAAGGTAATGTTTATTCAGTTTTTTGTTTGTCACATTTATAATTTAGATAAACATTTTTACCTCAGTATAAAGTTTTTGGCCATTAAGTTTGCTATGAATCTTAAAAATTAACAACATTTCTGTTATTATGTTTTTAATGTAGATGCTGATTTTCAGTTTGTAAATGACCTGTCAACAGCTTAATTTTATATACTTATCTTTATTTCTGTTCCCTTGATTTAATTTAGTTTAAAGTAGAAATAAATAGTAATACCTTTCACTTTTCCACAGATATATTGCAGAAATATTGTAGTACATGGTATTACCACTTATGTCTATAGATAACATGGAATTTCACCAAATTTTGCTAGAGAAGGCAAATTAAATTTTCTATTAACTTAGCATATTTTGTTTTTATTCCACCTTGCACTACTTGATGCTCAGTACACTTCTGAGATTCCATGGTAGCTAGTTCTATTTATAAATAATATTATGATTAAAGGTGTAGCATATCCCCACCTAGCTCTTTTAGTGTTTTCATTAATATGAACAATTTTAAAATTCTCTTTTTCACAAACATGCCTATTTCTAGTACTTAAAATCATCTGATAACTGAGATTTTCATTGTAGTATGCATTCTGTTCATCCTTAAGTACTTAATAATTTTTTTCTTATGATAAATATTTGTGTGATGGACATTACATATATTTGTATGACAATTAAAATTATTTTGTTTATAACAGTATAAACTTTGGATTCTTTCGTGGTTGCTTTGTATTTATAAGTTATATATTATAATTATTGATTGATCCTTATGGTGCTTTCCTTTTATAAAAGTTGTAAGGTAAATCATTTTGAGCTCTTTAGGACATAAGAATGAAGAAAAGACTGCATTTTATCTGCACAATTTTTATTTTTAATGAAATATGGTCATGTACTTAGATAAAAAATTAATTTAAGAGTTTTTCTCATTCTACGTGATGCATTTCCATAGTAAATAAAATGCTTTATACTTTAGATTTTTAGGACTGACTGTGACCAAATCAGTGCCAAGTTTATTAAATACTTGCCAATGTTTATTCATCTTAATTGTTAAATGATTAATATTAAATTAAAAAAAATCTTTGATTCTCTGCTTGTGTTATTTTTCTAATATTTTTATGATGGTGCACTTAAATGTATTGAATTTCTTATTGATGTTGCATTATGAAAATTTCAGCTGTTCCAGTGAGTGCTACTCCTGGTAGCAACCAGCAAGCTGTCAATCAACAGATTCAGTCACCTTCAGTAGCTCAGGCACCACAAATGGTGAAAGTTAAAATGGAGGGTGGCTCTCCGGCAATAACTGCAGTGCCTCAAAGAATAACCATGCCTGCTGGCTTTGCTCAGTTGGTGCAGACTCCTACAGGTCGTCACATCCTCCTAACTTCCTCACCTCAAATGGTGCAGCCATTGGTACAAGGCACAGCCACTGTTGTCTCATCACCTACAATTACTGGCAAAGACTCTCAGACAGTTTCATCACTTGCAACAGGTTAGAATGACTGATAAATATACCAATGTCTTGAATTAAAATTTTTAGAATAGAGTTTTTTATGTTCCACAGTGATTATTCTTGTTTCAGCTGGCAATTCTAACACTAGTAACTCATTCATTTCATAATGGTCACTTTTAGCCCCTTGTGTTCATTATTGAGTGAAAGCTAAGTCTTTTTTTTCCCTTTTTATATAATTTTTATGTAATCCATTGTCATTTTTGTCTGTGTATGTAAAATTTGAGGCATTAATAAGTCAAAATATACTCCTGATTCTGTGTCGTTTATTCAAAATATACTACTTTCAGTTCTGACTGCTAGTGGACAGAGACTTGTCCTTTCAAGGTCATCAGTTGTCTCACCAGCGTTGAACTCCAATGCAGCTACTCTAGGAAAAGCTCTCTCTACTGTGAGACCTGTAAATAGGGTATGTCTTTTTTTGAACATTTCTTTTTATTCTAACATCATTTTGATCTCTGAATCTAATTTACCATGGAATCTTGCCTTATGGAACATGATAATGATGTTCACTGCAAGAGGGTTTCAAATTAAGCCTGTTGAAATCACTTAAGGTGAAATCTTCCAATTTACCAAAGTAATTTGGTTGGATAATAAATTTAATATTTGAAGAAGTATTTGTTGAATGATAATTTTTCAAATTCTGTATAAATATATTTGTTATCTAAATATTTTTAAGTATGCCTAATTCCTATCACACCTAGCTGTAGTGATGACTTTTGCTACTCTGGGCAAGGAAGATTTTTTTAGGCCATGGACAGTTATTCAGGCATCCATTTTGATATTTTAAAAAAAATTCATGCTTAATGATAGTTATTTGAGTGTAAATTTTAAAATTTCTCTTGGATGATAACTATAATGCATACTGTTATAACTATAATGCATACTGTTTAAAATTGTTTGCATACATAGAAATGCTTTTAAACCTCATAACATACCAATTCTTGATGAAATAATAACACCATAGTTGCTAGTATAATATTACAATCTCTGAAAATAAGAACTTGATATTTGAATTCCTTACATTTACAATTACTTGGACAATTTTTACATAATATTAAACAAATTAAAAGTATGTGGGGTAGTAAAACAAATAATGAACAGTTGATATTGATTATATAAAATTTATGTTTAGTATATTACAGTTCCTGACATCAGCAATTGTTTAAATTGAAATTATAATCTTTGAATATTTTCTGTAAATTTACATGAATTACCTTCCCAGAGTTTTAAAAATTGTTATTATGCAAAATGATGTTCTTTGATCAACATTATCTTTATCAAAAGATCTTGTAAAAGATATTTGTTGATTATGATTATGGGTGTGCAGTGGCAGGCAAAAAAAGTTAAATCACTTCAGGTAACATAAGATTAGAGATACACAATAAAAGCCTTTTGTGAAACATGTTGCAATGCTGTAAGAACAGCCTCCCCTCCCACTCTCAACCGTGGAAAAGAACCGTAAGCCTGAGTTACCCTTAGCAGTCAAGGTTTTGCAAGTTTTGAATTGAAGGAAATGGTCCTGTGAAGGATGACAGAAATAAAGGTTAAGAAAACATGGGTTTAATTTTAAGAAGAATGTTGATGGAAATGTTGTATATATATATGAGAAAAGATAGGAACTCTATTAAAGATTTTCTTAGATAATTCAGATTGACTGTAATCGTAATTTAGAATTGTGAAACAGGTATATATGCTGTCAAATATGTCTTTTTTCCACAACATTAATATAATGGACCTCCAATTCACTAATTATCCTTTTAAGCTCTTCAAAGATACATTCGAGTTAGTTTGGCAGGATTGTAGTTATGAACAAACTGTTGTCTTAATTATGATATTTTGTTTTATATCCCCTGTTATATGATATTCATTGGCATTTAATTCACAAATATTCCCATTAACCAAGTTCCATGATGGATGAGCACCATGGTTCACAGTACATTCTTCATGAGAATGCAATTTGGGATGGTACTATCAAGGAATGTGTCTTTAGCCCAGTACTGTGAGGGAGGTTTTACTGTAGTAATGAATTTATTAGCAGTATCAGATTGGCATATGTTAAAAAGTTTTGCTGGAATAGAAAAAAAATTGTTAAGCATCATTAACATTGGTTAGTTAATTATTTGAGAAACTATTCTATTCGGTTGGTTCTTATAACAGGCTGATTGACTTGACGGAACCTATTTGATGTTTGCTTCATTAACTTAGCCAAAATAATCTTGTACATGTAAAAAGGATATTGTCCACCATGAGTATTAATTTTGTTAAAATATTGCCATTTGTTAATAAACTAAAGGAAGATTTGTGGGGAAAAAATTTCACAGCTGAAGGCTGCTGAAGAAAAAACCCATGCTGAGGGGAAAAAACCAAAACAAGAAGGGGGTTACTAATGCCAGTAATAGCAGAAAATATTTATAAAACGAAAAATGTATTTAAATTTTAAGATAAATAAAGGCCTAAGCAATCTAAAGCTAATCATTTTAATAGGAAGTCAAAAGTCACAGAGCTACATTAATTAAATGAATGGTAAATTATCACAGTTATGTAAAATTGAAAGACCTAAATTCAAAGAGATCTGTTTAGATTCTTCTGATGAAGTGTATGACGTTGTAGTGCTAGTTGATAACTAATGCTAACTGAAGATAAATCTAGAAAGCATTACAAGGAAATAATTGCTTAAATAGAAAATTATTTATGATCATTTTATCCCTAGAACATCCAAGCATCCTTTTTTCTTTGTCTCTCTAGAGCAGGGGTGGGGGTGGATACACATGTTCCAAAAGAAATATAGGGATAGGTGTTTGTATGCATTTTCTCAGGAAATTGATTAAAAAAGGAGGTAGATGAATGGGGCATGACATGTAATACTCTTATACAAAACAGAAAGAAAGCATAAAATTTGCCCATTGAGGTTTGTCATTGTTTGCAGCATACCCTTGATTAAGTCCATTACTGTGGAGCCAAATGTTTTAGTAGCTCTCAACTAGCTTCTCAGCTGTATTGCGGGATATTCATTTAAGACTATTTTACTACATTACCTGTATTGCATTAAAGGGACAATGTCAAGCAGAATGCTCGATGAGTTTGGTCTTGATCAAATTAAAATTAGACTAACATTTGTTGTTTCACATGGTCAGGGAGTGCTGCTACAGATCTCTTTCCTATTTTTCTTATCTTCTATCTTAGTCATTAAAAATCTTTTATTTATTCTAGGTAATAATTATTTGTTTAATTTTCCTCTAGGAATCTGCTGAAACCTCCCCTGCCACCCCTGTAAACAGTCCCAATAATGTAAATTCTGCATCTCCTGGAAAGTCTGCAGTTTCTACTCTAGCTGCTGCCCTTACACATGCTGCCTCTCCTACAGTTCTCTCTCCAGGGATCATGGACTTTGTATCTCAGACTGAAACTAAATTAATTGAAAGGCGTAAGAAGCAGGAATTGGCTGTCCGAAGTCAGTCATTGTTTTACCTGGTTAGTGTTTAAGAGCTAAGCTTAGGAAAAAATTAGTTTATAATGTTAATTTTATGTTGTAATTTTATGATATGTTTGTTACTATTATCTTTTTAAGTTTTTTGTTAGAAGCACAAGGCAGTAAAACATTAAATTGTGCGAGATCTAGTTAAGTTAGAGTTTTTGTGTGTAATTTCATGTGGATTCACAATTCTGGGTAAAGTATTAATTTTTTTATGGTTTAACTTAAACCTCCACCTACAGTTAAATAGAGCTTGCAAATTTGAGGGTGGATCTTAAAGTAAGGTAAACAGACAATTATTACCCAACCTCATGAACTGATACACATTACAAGGCAATAGTACACTCTATTTCTCAGCCAGAACATCCCACTGGAAGTGCTGCAACATATCATTGGTGGACTTCGTCGTGTGGATTGGCATTGTCATGTAGCAATAGTTCTCCTCCCTACAGCTTGGACTTTACACCCAGTGACTTTCATCTCTTTAGGTCATTGAAAAAGTAATTGTGTGGTAGGCAAATTGGAACTGTTAAAATTCAGAATGCTGTCTGTTCACAGCTTCATAGTGACTGATTTTTTTAATGCTGGTTACTTTTCCTTGGTCTACCAGTGGAAATGTTTGGACAAGTTGGTTGATAACTATGCTGAGTAGTGGTGTGTACCTGTAATGTGTCTCAGAATTTAAGACAGTTGAATAAATCTTGTCCAGGAGAGCTCTTGCTACCTTACTTTTTCATCCACCCTCACAATATTTAATTCTCAGTGAACCACGTATAGTTAGATGGCATTTATTTTGGCCATACCATACCTTAGCCATCTTTTCTACCATTGATTAATTGGTATTGAATTATAACTGTTTGGTTGAATTTCTTGCAGTCTGATTTGGAAGAGAGGTTGCAGAAAGAGAGGAAGGAGAAATTATCAATGATAGCCTATTTGAATGCGAGGAGGTGTGAGGCATATCCTATTTATGGGTCAGATTTGATAGAGGCTGTGAGATTACTTCAGTTAGAGGTGAAAGAGCGAGAGAATCATCTGTGGAAGGGAGAGGGATACATAAACTGTTTAATGGCTTTGGATAGGAAGAATTTCCGATCAAATAATCCTTCCTGGCACAAAACAGATGCCCTCTCATCTTTCCTTCATACTCCTACTGTCCTTGTAGAAAAGATGGTGCCAGTGTTCAGTCGGTAAGTTTTATCTTAATAATGAACAATAGATTTAATCCTCCTTTCCCTATCATAATCAATAATCTTCAATTTCTTGGCTATTTTAACTTTTTTATCTCATCATGGTATTTTTAATAAAATATATCAAATACATTAACTATCACAGTGACTATGAGAAAACTAAAAGGAAATGAATCTCTGTGAATGATTTCTTTTTCTTTTCTTAAATATAGATTTGTTATGTGTGTTCCTGCTGCATCAGTGCCCATTCCTAAGCTGCATGTGTCACATCCTTGTCCATCACATCTGTGGGAAGAACAAAGAAATGAAGCTCTACTTCGTCGTCATTTAAGCTCTCGCTGTGATCTTCTTCATCCCATTGCAAGTGCCATGGTAACTCAGTTTCCAGATCCAAGATTAATCCAGTATGACTGTGGTAAGTGTATCTCTCCTTTACCATTTATTTCAAAGGAGTTCCATAATGAATTCTTTTAAAGCCATGGAGTATTAAAATTAATTGACAATGGTCCTTATGTTGCTCTTACTAAATCTCCTTTATGTAAATTTGTCTTACAAGTAAGAGAAACCCTTAAAGATGTACTAATCTCATTACTCCAACTTTAAAATGTAAGCTTACTGTTTCTAATCCTTTTATACCCAAACTATACTGTTTGCCCGAGATACATAAAGATAATAATGCCATGAGACCAATTGCTTCTGCTATTAATTCCCCTACCTATTTTATTGCCAAATGGCTTAATTCACAATATATGGCTATGCCCTTTTAGTTTACACATACTGTCATTAATAGTTTTGACTTTGTTGATAAGTTGGCTGATTTAAATTCAAAGATTCTGAATTCTTGGTCTCATTTGATGATTGCAGTCTGTTTCCTAGTGTCCCTTTGTCTGAAACTTATGAGATTTTAAAGCAGTCTTTGTTGGATTTTAATTTGGATGAAGCCTTTGTGGAAGGATATTTGCTTTTAACCAAATTGTTTATGTATCAGACTTGTTTCCAATTCAACAGTAAGTTTTATCAACAGACTTTCGGAACTGTAATGGGCAATCCACTTCTTTTCTAGCAAACCTTTTCATGGATCATTTTGAAAAACACTCATTTAATCTAATCGTTTTGATTACTTTCCGTCTGTCTGGTTTAGATACATAGATGATGTATTCACGGTTATAGATTCTAACCGTTGCAATCTGGATTCCTTTTTGGACTAGTTGAACAGTGTTTTCCCTTTGATTAATTTTACTTTTGAAATAGAACACAGTGGTATTCTTCCATTTTTAGATGTTTTAGTCACTAGAAACAATAGTAAGCTGGAGTTCGAGGTCGATACTGCTGTCAACCTAGGTTATGATGCGAAACTAGTGGACACTTATCAAGAGACATTCATACAAGCATTTAGTGAGACGTTGTTCCCAGCTATCTTCTTCCACAGGATAATTTTTAGATATATTAAACTTCCATTTATCCTCTGCTAACCAAAGGCCTTGACAGCATTTTCAAACAGAAAAATATCAGTGTGCTATACTAATAGCTTAAGTTTAAAGAATTTGTTAGGCACCACTAAGGATAAAGACCCTCTTTTACATAAGTCGGGGATATATAAGATAGTTTGCCCTGAATGTGACTTTTTGTACATTGGGCAAACTAGGAGGCGTCTCATCACTAGGTTCAAAGAGCACATAGCCCATTTTAAGTATGAAAGGTATAGGAACTCCAGTGTAGCAAAACATATGTTTGAATGCTCATACAACATTACTTTAGAAAACTTAGAATTGGTGTGTAATATTAACTCAAGTTTTAATGCCACAGAAAATTTGTATATTTATAAAACAGGAAGTCATTAATGAATACAGATTTGGATTTCAATAAAAAACTTGACTTTGCTAGATTCCGCTGCTTGAGATTCTTTTGTTTTTTTACGAAATCACCTTATCTCTTGTCTGTTACTGTCAGTCCTACCTGTACCCTGCAGATGCTAGCTTAGCTAATAAAATGTACATTGGTTGTGACGATTTCCTGCATTTTGGTGGTATTGGAGTTCTCCTTTACTTAACGTTTATGTTACCACCAGTGGTCTGTGTACTTCTATCTTAGACTGTATTTTACTTTTATTTGTTTCAGTGTTCTTGTTGCTATTTGCAGCATTCTCCTCTTTTAGTATTTTGTATTTGGTTTTTTTGTCCATTTTACATAAATATCCTGAAATTTATGCATTAGTCATGGAAATAAGATTTTTTGATTTTTTAAAGAATGTCTTTCCTAGGCTCAGCTATTTGCCTAAATTTTCTTCTTATATCTGGTTCATTCTTCATATTCTGTATCACTTCACATATTATTGGAATTAACTTGGATTTAGTGTGTTCGACTTTTCTAAAATTAAGAGTTAAAATATTCGGTTGCTTTAATAATTTGTTAATTTCCACTTCAGGTAAATTGCAGGTGCTAGACCGACTTCTTCGGCAATTGAAAGCAGGTCACCACAGGGTATTGATCTTCACTCAAATGACCAGAATGCTGGATGTTTTGGAGGCATTTCTTAATTATCATGGCATTGTATATCTTAGACTGGATGGAACCACTCGGGTTGATCAGAGACAGGTTAGATTATCCTTATCTTTTCTGTATATAATTGCATCATAAATCGGTGGTTCACCTTCAATGGTGTATCCACTTTTGCAGTGGTGCTAGAGAAAAATTGCAATAGAATTTCTTTGGCCTTAATGTTTTATTTAAGGGCTTTGTTAACGTATTGCAAATACTACATTTTACATTACAAAGTGTTAAGTTATGAAATCGAATATTATCTCTTGTTTGTTAACTTTATTTTGCTATTAAGTACAGCCAGTTACTCATAAATCTTACCAATTCAGACAAAACCTGCATAAGAGGCAGTGAGTTTCTTGCAAGCGAGCCTTGAGGAGTGATAGAGAGATGTCCTAGATGATGTCCTAGCTCCACTTTTACTGTATGAATGGGTTTTTTGTCTGCATTTGTTCAGTTTCTTTTATGTTTGAATGAATAGTGTCTACTACAGGACAAATGTTTACCTTGTTACAGTAATACCATACCTCATTCTGTTGGCTTTGAGGTTATTGCCAAGATTCATCCTTTCTGTAAATTTGTTTTTACCTTGACATTATTGGAACTAATTTCAGTTCCACCACTATTAATCTATTATTAGAGGTATTTGAATATTTGAGGAATGAGTTATATTCAAATTAAATATTCGAAAGAGAAATCTGCTATTTGTCCCATCTCTAGTTAAAATATATTTGATTGTGTTTGTGTTACTTGTTATTATTTGTATCCTTCATCTGTTACAAAAATCTTTTTTGATGACTAAATAGTAGATGTAATGTATTTATTATGTGAAATGCTGCGTAGACAATTCAAATGGAAGAGGAAACTGAAACCTGTGATTCGGTTGATATAGGATATGTTGGAGATAGATCTGTAGGATATCAAAGTAATCTGAGAAATCTATATGATTCAACAGAAAAGAAAAACTAAGATGACTCCACCATTGAAACGTTGATTGTTGTGTGTAGATAGTTAAAGAAATTACTTTCAATCCTTTTTAGTAATAATAATAATATAATAATAATAATAATTTTACTACCCAAAGACCAAGATTACAGGAAGGTAATAATGAAAAAAATCCCAAACATACATGTAAAAAGCAATAAACAAAACAGAGTAATGATAAGAAACACAGGGAAAAGTTAGCCAAAAGATTGTAGTACAAAAGAAAAACATCAAAAAATCAAGTTACATGGTTGATATTCCTATTTAAGTATTCTTTTACAGAGTACAGAGGGTTGTCCAAGAGCCATTCTAGAATATTTTTTTCAAATTTTGGAGTGGAGTTGTACTCGCAGGTATAGGCAGTGTCAAAAATTGCAATCATACAGTACTATGCTGCTAACATAATGTCAAGCGTAATTGAGTAGTTACTACTGTTGATTGTAATTATATTGGCGTAAAAGCATTCAAAGCGTTTTAAAATGATTTAAAGAGGCACTGCCAAAGTGTTTCTCTGCTCCTTCCATTTGAGAGCCAATAGAATGCAGAGAAAACTTCAGACTCTCTCTCTTCGAGCTTCCTGTCAGTTAGGCAGGTTGGGTCCAAGTTGGTAATGTGTAACTTGTGTTGGTTATGTGTAACTGGGTGTACATCTCATTGAGTGAAATAATGCATAGGTAGAAATCTCTAGGATAAAAAGATTTGGTTTTCTCTCTTAAGTGAAAATATAATCACTACATTAAATTTAAATTTCGTAAAATTCTACATTTAGTTAAGTGTAATGTTTGTGTTGATATATTCTTGCTGACAGTAGATTCTTTACTATTACTTACTTGCTTATTGTATTTAAATTACTTCAAGTTGAAATTATTCCATAATATTGAAGTATTTAGAGGTATAATCATAGAATGTTTATGGTGTGTAAAATTAATAGAGGATGGCTTGACGAATGTGAAAAGAAATCAGAAAAAATATATATTTGAAAAGTAAGCATTACAAGGTTTTCATATAAATTTTGCTATTCTAACTTCCATTATAATATTATAATTTTTATTATTGTGTACATTTTTACTGTTCATATTATGTATATTTTTATCGTAAATCACTAAAGGCATTTATCTCAAAATTTATTTTGATTGCAGTTGTTGATGGAGCGATTCAATGCTGATAAACGGATATTTGTCTTCATTCTATCAACTCGGTCTGGTGGTATTGGAGTGAATCTTACTGGAGCTGATACAGTTATATTTTATGATAGTGACTGGAATCCTACAATGGATGCTCAAGCACAGGATAGATGTCATCGAATAGGTCAAACTAGGGATGTTCATATTTATAGGTATTTATTCAAGGCGTCTCATCACTAGGTTCAAAGAGCACATAGCCCATTTTAAGTATGAAAGGTATAGGAACTCCAGTGTAGCAAAACATATGTTTGAATGCTCNGAAGACGACGCTCTAGTATCTCAGGGAATTTTCCCTTTCGATGCCATTGCCACCACTTTACATGTGCTTATAAGTATGCACAAAGAGAAGGAAACTATTATATCGTCCACTCGCAAGCAAAACCACTCTCAGAATGAAGTTGTACAGTTCTAATTATAAGCCTTGGTTCAGTACACTTGTACTTTATGATTAATTATATAATTTAATTACTCAAAAGTAATTAACTTCTCCCAGTAAGTAATTTACTTACTATTTTTATGATGTTTTGTCACCAAATTGTCATTAATTTTATTGATAGTCCATAGATATTTACAAGAACAGTAATACTAATTAATTAAACAATTTATTGAGGAGATTATTGGTTGCTAAATATTTAGCCACCATCCATTTAGAGCAAAGGACAATAAACTTCACAGCATTAAAGGGTTAAATTATCATCACCCAGGGAATTTAAATGTTTATATTCTGATATTAGAAGATTAGAAGAAATCACATTCCTCATTCTTTTTCTCCATTTTTAATTACCTTTTAAGGGGTTACATCCACCTAGAGGCCCGAAAAATAAGGTTTTTCAGGCAATTCGGAATTTACTGAGAAATGATCAGCGAAAATTAGATGAAAATATAACTCTGTTAGTTACATGATCTGTAGCCTTAATAAAATTTTTTCACAAAAAATATCAAGGAGCAAATACACAATGGCTGCTGATAGATTATAATGTTTTATTTTGACAGCATTCGGCGGTGGACACTCTCCTGCTTAAACTATTAATTTGAAATAAAAAATTGAAATGGTTTTTTTTCCCAACCACAAATATAAGTAGTTGACGATTGCAGATTTTTTAAATCAATCTTTTTTACATGATGGCAACAAAATTAATTTTAAATACTAAAATTTCATCAAAAATGTCAAAATTATTTCGATTTTATTAAAAAATGAAGATTAATTTTTAAAATGTAAGATCGTCAACGACCTTTAAAATTTATTCCACTAATATTGTGAAATTTTAATGAATATCCATTGAGCCGTTTTTGAGATATGATGTCCTCCGGTTTGGAAAACAGTGATTCGAGAAAAACATGATTAAGTATGATTATGCTATTGATGAGAAAACAAATTTTAACTTTACCTCTAGTTGTCCAGTATTCCAGTTCCGTATAAATTACTCTCTGTGGAAACTGTGGCTTCAAAAGAAGTTGACTGCCTTGCTCTGCGAGCGATTCTCTCTTCCCGTGTCGCATGCTGTGCCCTTGATGCTTGATCTTGGTTCTCGCAATATACAGCGCAATTTTGGCTGGCATTGATATTTAACTATTGCATAATCATCATCAGTATTTTAGCACCTTCATTGAATGTGCATGCAGCAATATTTGCTGCTATTTTAACAATAGCTGCACCACTGTGATGGACTTTCAGAGCAATCCGCCAAATCACACTGTTCAAATTTACGTTTGAACTCTGCGTGAATTCACCGACACATCTCTGCAATAATTTTTTCTCTGTCAAGCTTTCATAAATTGGACAAATTGCATCCACTATGTTGCTGTGAAGTGGTGGTCTATGCTTATAATTCTTTAGACTCTCAGTGGTTTTCGCTTGCTGCCACGAGCACCACGATTCCTGTCCTGGAGGGCACTTGTCATGCTTGGGCTCTTCGTCCATAGAAGATTTGTGAAAAAAGGTGGCCCATATTGCATCTTTCATTTTTTCCACGGAATCGCTGTTACTTCTAATGG
The DNA here is from genome assembly GCA_000376725.2 of Ladona fulva. Lineage (NCBI taxonomy): Eukaryota > Metazoa > Arthropoda > Insecta > Odonata > Libellulidae > Ladona > Ladona fulva. Next base: position 1,598,920 of record KZ308180.1, on the reverse strand, counting down.
CAAGGCCATAATAAACTGCCAATTCGTCTATCAATTTTCTGGTCAGTTTGCCTCTTCCACCGAGACCCTTGATTTTTTTCTTGCATGCATGAAGCCTGGTGCCCATACATTTTTGAACGTGCTTTTTCTTGCTGATTTTCACAGAAGGACCATACAGTGAAGCATCCACTACTCCCTTGTATGTTCTGGAATCACCATCGCCAATATAATTTAAATATTTTACTCCATAACTTGGTACAGAGCGTTCAAAAATTTCTCGGATAGCGTCTACTTCCATCTTTCCCGCTGATCCTTGGTGATTTGCTGAACAGTTGTCCTTGTGCATATCAAACCATTCAAGATATTCCTCTGAATCTTTTTTATCCACCCAAGGTTCACACGCCTTACAATAGCTGCACTTAACCAATATGTCCAATACTTTTCCACTAAAATTACCTATGACGTTTGACACACCTTGCAAAGAATTGAATCCTCGTTTCCTCCATGTACCGTCTCCTGAAACAGTTGGTCCCTCTAAATCTTCCCAAGAATTGGCCGCCATCATATTTTCTTTTTCTCCCTCTACACTTCGGTGAAGAATCAGTTTGCAAACAACATCAGAAGCACTTTCTATGCAATTCACAATCAGATCGTAGGTGGTCTGGAAAATGGGTCAGTGTAAATCCATTATTCCACGGAGTCTAGTTGCTCCCACTAATCCAATCCCCAGAAGATGCATTGCAAAGATAAATCTTCGATTTACTTTGTATGTGCTCCCGACATATGGACAAGAGATGATAACCGGCGGGCATGAATTGCTATTCATTGAAGTCCAAACCTCGCTCACTTGCTCTACTGTTATGAAAAATCTGCGTATGATATTCATCAATTTTTATTGGCAAATATCTGAAAGCACAGAAAATTATTCTGGATTTTTTTTCTCCCCATGTCTAACTATTGTTTACCATTTAAAGTTTATTTAGGATGACTTTTATTTCTAGAAACCACCATTTTTCGAGCTCTTATCTTACATTAGCTTTCAAAATCTTGGAAATCATTGTCCGATTTTTCTCTAAATTTGGAACATTTCACAACCTTGACTCTAATGTTTTAAAGTTATTTATGAAATCTGAAACTTTGCTTTCCTTTCATCACGTCATTCCCACACTGCTTAAATTTTACACAGGCACTATGAGCGGAAAACACAGTCAGAAAGTTCAGAATAATGTATCTGATAGAATCATTAATCGACACATCGTGATCCTTCGATCCTTCTAACTTTTTTGAGGATGCACTTGTTTTCACTGCTTCTTTCTTTTTGTTTTCAAAAGGATTCGATGGTTATCTCCTTTTCTTGTATCTATCCCATCGAATAGAAGACGACGCTCTAGTATCTCAGGGAATTTTCCCTTTCGATGCCATTGCCACCACTTTACATGCGCTTATAAGTATGCACAAAGAGAAGGAAACTATTATATCGTCCACTCGCAAGCAAAACCACTCTCAGAATGAAGTTGTACAGTTCTAAGTAAAGGTAAACAAAGTTTCTGCAACAATTGAGCATGTGAAAATGAAGCGCATGGCAACTGAGCGCCTGTGACAATCAAGGGTGCGACAATGGAGCTGCAACAATTACTCAATTATCGCAGCGCTACGACAATTACTCAATTGGACGGATACGAGAAAGGTTACATCTGCCTCTAAGAAAAGCATAGATATTAAAGACGGAAGGGATATCGAAAATCCGAAATACCTTTACGGTACTTGTGCAGGGTGCAGCGGCACACCTCTAGATGTAGGAAATATGCCTGGACTTCCTTTACTCAGAGTCGTATAACTTCGTTAATTTTAAAGATATTGATGTTAAATTTTCAGGGTATGTTCTCAACACTTAGACTATTTAATAAATTTAAGAAAAAAATATGCAAAAAAATTCGATTTATAGGTGGATATAACCCCTTAAATGAACACCCAAGTGACCAAAAATAAGAGAATACTTCACCTCCTATACTTTTTTTACATGTTGGAAATTGAATTGAATGAATAAATTTCAAACAATTTATCTTCTCAAGTATTCTTCTCAAGTAAGAAAGATGATAATCCAGCAGATTTTATTGTATTAGTGTAAAAGGATTTCTAGCATTATCCTGTCTCTACTCTTTTTCATTTCGTGTATTATTTTCCCCAGGCTAGTGAGCGAGATGACAGTAGAAGAAAACATTCTAAAGAAAGCTAATCAAAAGAGAATGTTGGGTGATCTGGCTATAGAAGGAGGAAATTTTACCACTGCATATTTCAAAAGTGTAAGTTGATTTGTAAAACTGTTAGTAGAAATTTCAATTCTGTGATTCAGTAATCTAAATCATTCTAAAAGTCTGTACTTCATGAATTTTTTTGTGGATTGTTACCTAAAATTGTACTTAAGACCAAGTGTTTAGGTTCATGTTAAGTCAAAGTTTGTCAACGTTTGCATATCTCATAGTTTGAGTATTTCTGTCTTCTTAAATGTTTTCAAATTTTAGTATTACTATAATTTTTTCTTGATAATATTTTATTTTGTCATATTTTGGGGTTTCTTCTGTGTGCCTTCTACTTTTCATTATAAAAACTCATTAATGTAAATTACTTCTCAATAATGTAGTAGGTAAAGAGGGTCTGTTAGATCTTTTGACTTCGTCTTGTAGACCATTATTTAGAAAACTTATTGCCTTATTCATTCCTGACATGTGTAAACGTCTGTTTGTGATGTGCAAATCTTGCTTTTTCTTTTTGAATCTTATTAACTAAGCATTCAAATTATTGTAGTTTTAATAATACCGTTTTAAAAATGATAACTTCTTTAATGGAAATAGGAAGATGATCCTAATTATTACTATTTTAATTATGTTAACTATTATTTGTGACAAATTTCTCAACAATTCCCTAACCAGAAATATACATTTAGGGGGTACTTAGGGGTTAAAATGCTTGCATGGCAACTTCTTAGCCAGTAGTGCCAAAAGTTAGCCTTTGACCTGAAATGGAAATTTAATTTCATAATTATATTTATGTTTGGTAAATATGAATTAAGTTGAAAACAAAACTAAGAAAAAGTTCCAAAACAATTGTTTGAAGTTTTGCTGATATTGATTTGGTTCAGAATATTTTTTGAATGAAAGAATGATTTGATTTGAAAATTTTTGAGAGCCTTCAGTTGTATGTGGTGTCAAAACTAAAAGAGATTTTCATTCTCATTTATCAAGAAATTGCAATCATATTTGTGTCTCAAATTATAAATCAAGCATTCCTCATCTATTGACAAAAAGGTATAAAAGTTTGTAATTCACTGGCATGCATTGCAAAAGAAATTTAAACAGTACCAACATGTAAGAAAACCAAAAATGGAAATATTGCTGAGAATGTGTTACTATTCAATAGAAGAATTTCTTAATGTTAAAGAGTTTGCATTATTTTTTATCAGTGTTATTTTCTTTGCAATTCTGATAACTTTTTATGTAATCTTTCTCGATGTATATTTTTTGTATATGCGGTTTGCCTTCTATTGAATTGAATTTAAATTTTTCATGATGAAGTGAGAACATAATGAACATTATTATTGATTTCAGTTTCTTAATCTTAAAGAATGTATTCCATGATTCATTCTATATTCGTGATCAATTTATTTTGCAGACAACTATTCAAGACCTGTTTAATGTTGATGTGGGTGAAAATGATGCTTCGAAGCGCATGGCTGAAGTTTTGGAGAGAGATGCAATGAAGGAAAGAAAGCTGCAAATGGATTCTAGAGAAGAGGTGCAGGTAAGGCCATAAATTTGCATGAATTGTCTGACGTTTGGAATTAATATTGGTCTTAGAAACCTATTGTATTTTGCATGATGCTTACCATGAAATCATACTGATTTTTTGAAGCTAATGTACCATATTTACTTAAATCTAAGACTTAGGCCTGGTATTATAATGTATTCTCAAATCTGCCTCTCAACTAAAGTGGACTTTAAGCTAAAGTGGTGTTTAAGTATAAGGAGTGTATTATAAAACTTTTTAGAGTCCTGTTTACTTAGATACCACTTTAAATATTAGATGCTTTGA
>KZ308180.1:1535522-1585595 GCA_000376725.2 Ladona fulva | reverse complement strand
GATTTGTTTCTTTCCCATTGCTAGGCGTCTTCTGACCCTCTTCATACTCTTGTTGTTCTTTATAGCTTCTTGCACAATTCTTTCGTTAAAATTCCTTACATCTTCCTTCATCGCCTATCTGATAGACTTGCATAGCTCGACATATTCGATATTTTCCTTTGGCAAATGTGAGTGATTCAGTTGCTTTAGCTGTTTCATCATTTTCCTGGTTCTGTTGCTGAACTTCCTTTCCTTTCCTTTGGTCTTTTTGGTGTACTTGCTACTTCTTCTGTCGCTGCTTTCACGACTTCCATGACTTTGGCTTCCAGTTCTACTTCTTGAAGTGCTGCAAACCTATTTCTAAGTTCCAGCTTGAACACTTCCCTATTTTATTCTAATTTTGCAATACTTACCTCCTATTTCCTGCTTGAGACCAACTTCTTTCACTCCATTCTGATATTAATCTTCATTCTGCATCTAACTATCCTATGGTCACTTCCGGTGTTGAAGTTGTTTAATAATTCACAATTAGTAACTGTGTAGAGTTTGTTAACCAATATGTAGTCTATTTCTTTTTTACTCCATTAGGACCTCTCCAAGTCCACTTCCTTGTAGGATTCTTCTTAAAATATGTGTTTGTTATATATATTGTTGGTGCACTCTGCAAACTCTACCATGCAGTGACCTCGTTCATTTATCTGGCCTAGTCCATGTTTTCCTGTGACAGCATCATCTGCTTCCTGCTGACCTACACGAGCGTTAAAATCGCCCATGATGATTTTATAATAGTGATCTTCCTTGTCATGTTCCGTGCCGAGAGTCTGGTAGAAATTTTCAACTTCCTCTTCGCTGCTTGCTGCTGTTGGTGCATAAACTTGGATGATCTTACATATTCTGTCAGATACACTTTCTATTTTCTCCATGTTATTTTTCCATTTCTTGTTAATCAAGAGGCCAACTCCTCCAAGTCTTCCATCCTTTGTTCCACCATAATAGAATATATGTTCTTCCTTGAGCGTAACCAGTTCTTCTGATTTTCTTCTTACTTCACTGAGTCCAACGACATCCCATTTTATCTTCTCTGCTTCATTGAGTAGTTCCAGGAGTCGATCTTCACTCTTCAAGCTGTGGCAGTTGTAGGTTGTGAAGTGCAGGGGGTTATTTCTTTTCTTCATGATGGACCTCTGTAATGCCACCACCTCCTGGACATCCAAATGGGTGGTGCTTTTACATCTGGATAAATTTCCATTACATAAGCTCATCATGATAAATTGTAATTGCATCTGGAGGGTAAAAGACAGTGATTAACCAGGCTGTCTCACTGCTGGTTGGTGAATGAATGAGTGCCACTCTCACTATTAGGCTGGAGATATTGTTGAAGCCTTCTCAGCATGGTTGAATGTTTGTCTTGGCAGCTCGTACAGCCTCGTTTAAACTGTGCCACCTAATATTGAAGTAAATGAAGGAGCAGACTCCCCCAGAGTAGAAACTTGCTCGGCTTTGATACTGGTTGGACTGAGACCTTTCAAATGAAAGTATTGTATCACTTAACAATGACCAATTTTTTTTTGTGTTTACAAATACAAGGAGAGCATTCACTATTGATGGCTGTGAAACAGTTACTAAATAACATACAGTACAACCCCGATTTAGCGTTCCCGCATTTAGTGAATATTGTTTCTGGTCCCGGCCATATTTGTTTATAAACAATACATTATTTTCCCGCATTTAGTGAATCTCGATTTAATCTATAACCCGCATTTAGTGAAAAAGAAAATTGGTCCCCAAAACATAAATACTCAATTTAGTGGAAAACTGATTCATAAAAACTTTGCTGGTGCAAGTATTAGCTAACAGGTTGACAGTCTGCATTAGATTTTGTTTCGGCTCATTTTGTGTTCTATTTTGTCAGCTAAAAAAAAAGATAAACGTTAACTGCGTTATTTTACTCTTTCATTATCATGCTGCCAATTTGCTTATAAGGAAGTAAAGCTTATGATATAAACACGCGAACAGTAAATGGTGCAAGAAAAGGTAATCTTGAATTGTGAACTTCATGCTGTATTACAAAATTTATACGGAACAATTTTCCCCTTGCCACACACGGAATTGCGGCTTGCAGGGTATTTACATAGACGTAAAAAATGAAAGAAATGATAACTGTATTGCTATAACGTCACTTTCATTTAGGCTAAAAAATATTGAAGTAACCTTGTCCATCTAATTTATTTAAATAAGTGCCCTTTAAAAAGCTTGTCAATGGTATCATAACATAAATATGAGAAATATATGCTTCTTGTGCATGTTCGCCTATTTCTACGATCCTGATGACGTAATACATGTTTCTTGTGTTTAACTTGTCAATGCCCTGGGCAAATGCAGCTAGCCTGTGATCACTGCGTAATCCTATAGCATTCATAAAATACAATCTTTTTACTTTTTAATTTCCATTGTTCAATAATGGCTAAAAGTAAAAGAAAATAGTTGACAGTTGCGGAAGAAGGGAAAATCATTCAAGAAGTGGAGAAGAGCCCATGTACACCTGCTATAGATATTGTGCAAAAATTCAATCTTGCACCATCTTCATTGTTTTGTATAATGAAGAATAAACATCAAATATTCTCCACAAATCTTCAATGGTGTTTTTACACTGAGTTTTTATCAACTTTGAGACACGTTATCTCAGGCAGTATTCTGTTAAGGAAACAAAACTTGGTATTCTTGCACAACTTTTGTTACTCTATTACACAAAATAATAAGCAAACTTTCATGAGCGAAATCCATGCAGAAAATTTGAAGCAACATCGGCCAAAAAAACTTTAAATTTATGGCTCGAAAAAAAATTAAAAGTTTGCCATTTTGTATCTTTGGAAATAAACATAAGATAAACGTGAAACTTTGTGCCTCGTAACTACTTAACACATGGTGTAAGAATAAAAAGTTTAATTTTCCTAATGCCTTCCATTAGTTTAAAAATTGAGTGTTAATGTTATGAATTTCGTTATGTATCAGGTTCACTAATCCAAATTATCCAAAAACATTTTAATTTTGGAAGAATTAAGCTATTTGTCATTATTTGTTTTTTTGTAAGTTTTCCATATTTCAGCACATTTTAAATTTATATAATGCTTATTTAGGCAATCACATAAGTAACAGTTTTTCAGACCAGGAACTAACCAGGTTTGTGCCATGTGGATTTGCATGAAACTTTCAGGCCATGTTCCTTGCACAAAAATAATAGAAATGTGTCTGGCCATTCAACTCAATGGATCTCTGTTTATGTAAAATTTGGAATAAAAAATTGAGGTTAGGCAACCATGCAGCACGCATGCATTGCCATACATATAGTAAAATTTTCTATCCAGAAAGAAAATTTCCTACTTAAAAATTGCTGCATTGACAGATGTTAAGACAGAGATTTATGTTGATGAGATAAGATAATTTAGACTTAGAAGACCTTTGTGTTGATATTAGCAGGCAAGGTGTGATTTATTTTTTCATATAGATTGTATTAGATGTGTGTATTTTCCATAGTATGGTCATTAAAGATAGAATATGATTTCTCAGATGTGGTGTCCTCCAACACCCCCACAAGACGAAGGTGATGTCTACATTGACACTGCCATGGGCTTCCTTTATGAGCAGACCATCATGTCAGAGTCTCAGCTTCCATCCATTTACATTAAGAGAGAACTCAAGAGATCCCGTGCTGAATCTGCTCACTCCTCTGAAAGAGAAGGTAAATAGATTTTCATTTAAATTTTCAGTGTTACATCAATGCTTAGATGGCCAGGTAATTGCTTCACAGTAACTGCTTACCTGTCAGTCTTTCTCTAGAGCAATGTAGAGTTATATTTTAAGGAAAAAGTAAAATATTCTTGTGCTCTATATCAGAATAGTTCATCTATTTAAGTGATGGTTAGATTATGGTGAAGGATATTTAATAATTAATGAAAAATCCCAGCTGATCAAATGGTTTGGTTGATGTTGAGGTTTCTCTCTCTACTCTTTCTAATGCTTGCCTTTCCACATTGTTTTCATCTGTACTGTTGTCAATGCTGTGATAATTCTGCTAAGATGTGGGAATAAATTAATAACTATCAAATTTAATGAATTTGAATTGTCTCCCTTCTGGTTGTAGTTAACAGGAGAGCAAAATCCTTATCTAATCATTGTCTAATGAATTGTTCAGCATGCATTTGTTTAAAATTATTGGAAAGCCTTATACTGGGACCCCAAGGCTTAACTTTTCTGCTATATAGTGCAATTTTTCTGTAGTATTGGTCATAAATAGATGTGACAGAATTTTAACCTTTCTATGACTGAAGTGGAAAACTTTTTTATGATAAGTTCTCCAAAAGATTAGAAAGGAGAGCAATTTGTGGCTTTTTACCAACCAGATTACCACTGTTGTTAATTTGGGTGACATTGCCACCACATGACTACTTGAAACTTTGGTAAGATAGAGTAACATGCATGTATTTTGAAAGTCACGTAAAATTTAAAATTAATTTGTATTCAACAGGGCGACGCCCTATGAAAGTCCGTAAAGATGACTCCGTATACACTCCACGTTCCTTGTTTGACCGTCCTTCGCCTGCCATTATGAAAATGCGCAGAGATCTTAAGCTTCAGAAGTACAGGGGTATGCTTAGACCTGTGGCTTCTGTGCATCTTGGTATGCAGATGGGAGTCAAGCCCACTGGTGTCATAGGGAAACCAGGAAGCAATGGTGCTAATGTATCTGGTGGAGTATCTCCTCAGGATGTGGTGTCAGAATGGTCAATTCATGAAGACTGGGCTCTACTCCAGGTAATTATATTATTTTTTTAATCATTTAAGAATTAATTCTTTGCTTTAGGCTGGGTATCTGAACACATTCCTCAAAATGTATTCTTCAATGGGCCATTAAAGGTCATTATCTCCTTATCGAAGTTATCCTGATTCTGATATCAGATAACCTAAAGGTTTGATACCTTGTATGTTCATTTTTTTGTTTTATGATTCCCTAATGTTAAATGTAGTTTGAAGTAAGAATTTTGCAAATTCAAGAAAAGCATAATTAAAAAATTCATTATAATTTATGTTGTTGAGTAGTGCATTTTTAATTATTTACATTTTATTTGTTACCTCATTTTTTCATTAAATTTTGAAATTTGATAAACCATGTCTGTAGTGTTCTGTTATTTTTTAATGCAGGTGGTTCAGACTCTGATGGAATTGCCTCTGAACTTAATGGTACTGTCACCAGGTCACACTCCTAATTGGGATATGGTATCTGATATGGTGAACACTGTGTCATGTATTTATAGATCTCCAAAACAGTGCCGAAACAGGTGAGATTCGATCCCTAAAAATAATTGTTTTTTTTTCTTTTATCATTTTGGAATCGTTTTACACTCATTGGTGTCATTCTCAAAGTAACTCATACTATTGTTTGTCTCATTTAGATATTGTTTTAGATTCATACCTTAACTGTGCACTTATTTAGTACATTAAAAGCTTAGTTTTTGGTGTCACTGTCTTGGTTTCAATGAATCTTAGGTTTTTGAAAAAGCATTTTGTGAACTTTTCATCTGTCAGTTCTATAAATTATTCAACATTTAATTTTCAGGTTTGAGAATGTTATTGTTCCTAGGGAAGAAGGTAAAATATTGTATGAAGCTAATCCAAAGAGACAGAAGAAAACTAAAGGAGTTTACAAAATGGTTCAGGTAAGGTATTTGAAGTTTTTTTGTTCGTATTTCTTCCTTTTAAGATGAGAATGACCAAAAAGAGTGCATTTACAACTACTCATTGTCAGTGATAGGTGATGTGGAAAAGTAATGAAGATGCAGAAAAATGTCTTCTCAAGTATGTGTTATGTTAAAATTATATTTTCCAATTATATATTTTAATTTAACAAATGCCATGAGTAAAACTTTGCCATCTTTTTAAGTGTAAAGTTCATCAGCATGTGGCTCTTATGCTGTTGTAACCTGAAGTCAATGTGTTAATTTAATAGAAGAAATTTTTTTGATAATGTAAAATTATTAACTTTTAAATGTTTTTTCAGTACAAGTTTACAGTTTTTTCCACGGTGGCGGAGTGGTTAGCGAACTAGCACGTTAGCGCTCCAACCCCAAGGTCCCAGGTTCAAATCTTGGCTAGTCTGATTTTTCTGGTTAGGGAATGGTCGTGTGTTTTGTCCATTGTTAATGTTGAAGCCCACCACTGTAATTGTCCAATATTGGATGTTTGTGGGGGTATTGAGAAATAAATAAATAATATTCAGATATAAATTTTGGATTATAAATTGCTGCTGAACGCAGTTGATGAAGTAATACAAAGAATGTGCTAGGAAAAATCAGTTATATGAGATCCTGCTCATGAATGCTGATCAAAGGGAGATGCTATTCCCCAGATACATGGATTTCCTGACTTATAAAGTATGTCTATTTTAACCTATTACATCAGCTATTGGTGCTTTACTGCCAACACTCAAACCTTGCTGAATACCTTTGTTGCCAAGTTGCATGTTTGTTACTCAATACATTGTTTGTCACCCAAAACATTTTCTGCCAGGAAGGTTCACTGATCATGGATGAATGGTGTACTGAGAATGCAAATATTTTCTGGGTTGGGTTTGGTATTGTTTTGAAATCTATAAAATTTTGAAATAATTTGCAGCAATATGTCCCTGGAAGTCCTGGCTCTCCTGGAGTGAAATCCTCTGGCAGTTCAGCTCGTCCTTTACGTACAGCTCAACTCTATGCTCAGGATGGGAATTCATCACTTGCTCGGCTGTATGGAAGACGATTTGATGCCATTCGCAGTGTATCTGGTAGACGCTGTCCAACTGTTAAACCTGTAGTGGTGAACCCAACAGTTCGAAATCCTAAACATGCTGCTGTATTAGAAGCTAATGGTGTTGCCTATGACAACCCTCTTGGGCCTGTGGAAGTGGCAACTCGTCGAGCTGAAAGAATTGCAAGGGAGAAATTTAAGTCAGCTCAGGTATAATAACTGCTTAATATCTGTTAAGTATTAATAAGTGATAGAAAGTGTAAGTATCAATATGTGATAGAAAGTTCTAGACTGAGTTCTTAGGAGTTAGTTGGAAGTGATGCAAAAGTGACTGCTATAACTCATTGCAAATAATGCTCTGTTGTTAAATTCTTTTGAAAACAGTTGGTTGAGAATTAATCTTATGGGATTGATTGAATAGTCATGGAATTAGTTTATTCAGTGAATATTTTGGGGTTGTGCTGATGAGTGGCATAAAACGGGAGCCCTTCAATCCAGTGAAATTTGCAGTAAAGCATGTTGTTGTTGAGTGCAATTAATAAATAAAGGAATTTCTTCCAATCAACATTGAATTCACTAAACAGACTAAAACATGGACACTCACTGTTCATTTGCAAATTTTTGTATCAACATTCATTCATTTTTATAGGCTCAACCTCAAGATCAGTTAGCTGCTCAGCGATTACAGCAGCAACAGCAATGTAGGTCCGTTAATGCCACAATTACAGCATTATCTGGGACTCCATCCGTTGCATTGCAAGTAACTCCTACTCCAGGACTTGCCCTTCAACGGAGCTCATCACCAGTACAAGCTACTGTTCCACAGCAGCAACAGGCTTTGGTAGTGTCTGCAGCAAGCTCTGCTGCAATTCAGGCTGGAACAGTTACTGCTTTGTCTCCTGGAACTGCAGCAACTTTGAGAACACAACGCCCAGTCACCACATTGACAGTTCAAGTGAGTTCAGTTATTCAGCCAATAAATTTGTTCCAGCCTCTCATTTTTTTACTAAAACAATTGTAAGCTGGTCTTGTGCCTCAAACTGTTCAAGATTTTAAGATATGTGCAAAATCTGTCAAAACTCTACCACATTCTTCTGCATCCAAGCTATAATGGGTATAATCCAATTTATTTGAATTATTTGTATAAATAGTTGTGCACAAAAAATTCATTAATCAAAAACATGAATGTCAGCATAGTCCAAGGGGTATTAAAAAATCTTGATTTGCTGGAGAATGTCTCTCCAGGCAAACTTTTTAGCCAACTAGTGCTTCTTTTCTTTGAGCATTTGTCATAGATGTCAAAATGTAAGCCTTTCTATGATTAAAGGGGAGGATTTTTCCTGCTAAGTTCTCCCAATGATTAGAAAGGAGAGCAATCTGTGGCTTTTTACCAACCAAATTACCTTTATAGTAAATTTGGGTGACAAAGCCACTACATGATTGACTAAGATTTCAGCAACGTAGACATGTATGACATTAGTAGCCTATCTTGTAATTTGATGTAATTTATTACAAAGGGTACCTGCAGTTATTCCTTCCCTGATGAAGGAATCCCTCACTTCCCTGATGAATTTTTTAGAGAAAATCTTCAAAATCAAGGCACATTTTTAATTCTTTATCTTTAATTAATGTACATAATGTTAATAATCAAATAAAAAAATAATCTTTTTTATTTGATTATTAACATTTTTATCAAAATGGCATATTTTGACAGTTCCCCTTTTAAATGTCAATATCTTCAAAATTAATTGAATATACACAAACAAAAAAATCTTAAGACATCACATATATATCAAATATAGAAATATATCACCTCTGCATCACTTTTTACATTTGCTTTCGTGTGATATTATTGAAAATGTGTTTTTATACACAATGCTGCATCTGTATCAGTTTGTTAGCTCTATAATAAGCAATTCCTTTCGTTCCAATTGACCTTCATTTCCTGTATTTTTTTTCAAATATTAATAAAACATTGATGAATTTTCTTAACTTAGGAAATGGTTGCAAATGCTACTCAGTTGCGTGCATCAGCAACTATTGCTACAGCAGTTGGTAGTGGAGGAACTGGGAGTATGGTTGTTCCACAAGGTGCTACTGCACCTGTGATGTCTGTTGCCAATTTCACACCTGTGCAAGTGCAAGCAGCAGCTCAACGGTTTGTTACAAGTAGTCCTGTCACAGGTGCTGTCACAGCAGCTGCTGGAAAAGGTGATTTACCAATTTCTCTACATCATTCTGGAATCTTGGAAACTTTTTTCACCCAGTGTTCCTTCAGCTTTTAAGATTTTATTTGTCAAATTGTACAATTTAGGAGTTGAAATGTTTATTAATAATTGATATTTTTACTATTGAAACTGAATCACCATTCACAGTTAATCAACCTTTGGCTATTGGTTAAAGATAGTTTATGTAAATTCTGGCAGTTTTTTCTTCATGTTTAAGTAGAATTTTAGTGAAATAAAAATGTTTTGGTTTTTTGTTCTGGTATTTTTTAAGGTTCATTAATATTGATAGAAAAATTTTCATTGAGGCCAAAAAGTTGTTATAATATAATATATGACCATTGACCAATGATATTAGTATGATATTCTCATAACTTTCTCTGTTTCAGTTGTGTTCATGATTATAAAACTTGTTACTGTGACAAGTGTCTGAATAATATTACTTTTACTTTCCTTGCTATGCAACTCCAAGCAGCAACCCAACGCTTTGTTACAAGTAGTCCTGTCACTGGTGCAGTCACAGCAACTCCAGGAAAAGGTGATTTATCTTCATCATTATACCATTATTAATCTTACTAACCCTTCAGTGTCATCCTGTGTACCCAGTAATGACAGGTAGATGTAATAGAGCATGCTTCATAGAGCTTGAGATGTCCCAAAAACAGAAAAAAGGTTGCTGAAAGGAGGAAAAAGTCACTAGATTTAGGGACAAAATTGCTTAATAATAATAATATTACTTTTACTTTCCTTGCTATGCAACTCCAAGCAGCAACCCAACGCTTTGTTACAAGTAGTCCTGTCACTGGTGCAGTCACAGCAACTCCAGGAAAAGGTGATTTATTTTCATCATTATACCATTATTAATCTTACTAACCCTTCAGTGTCATCCTGTGTACCCAGTAATGACAGGTAGATGTAATGGAGCATGCTTCATAGAGCTTGAGATGTCCCAAAAACAGAAAAAAAGGTTGCTGAAAGGAGGAAAAAGTCACTAGATTTAGGGACAAAATCGCAATAGGCAACTATGATTACAATAGATGTAAGACATGCAGTTGCAATCTTAAACATGTAACATTAGTATTCAAGTAAAATTTTCTTCTAATATGCATGTGATTCTTGAGTAGAAGCAATTGAGTAATTGTTATCAATCTCCTCCAAATAAATACCATCACCTAACTGATATGAAGTAATTTAAATTTTTGAAATAAGTTTTGCAGAAGCATATACTATGCAAATTTCAGACTGCTTTGAAGCATTATTGTGCATAATTGGTATACAGTATAACCTATTTAAAAGGTTCTGGCTCAAGTCTTTCTCTTCCCCAATGTGTGGTTTTCTCATGTTCCTGGTTCACATCATGCAAAATTTATCTTTAAAATACTGCTTAAGATGCTTTGCTAACTGCTTGTTAGGTAGATTTATCCCATCTCCAGATGTACTGCAACCCAATGCAGTTGGTTGACTCACATTTGTTTGACTGAAAATTGTGTGTGATATTTGTATCATTGTCCTCTCTCTCCTGGTTTGGTTTATGTCTGATGGATTCCTTTTGACTCTCTTGTTTGGTATGAAAAATTCTGTGATAAATAATGAAGATATTGCAAAACAGAACAATTTCCATCCCACATTTGGAGCAGGTTCTTTCTACAATCGGAAAGGGCTCAGTGGTAGAGTGATGTCTTCCCCATCAGTCTTCCTAATAATTCCTGATAATAACTTCTTCTTCTAATTCTTGAATAATAACGTGGTAATTCCTTCATTCCAATCTCAAGTTGTAAACATATTGAATAAGCCAGTTTGGCAGTGCAATGTTTGGTGGGACATTTTGCTTAGTCTTGTTGAGAGACTTTGCTCTGTCACAGCCTTTCACCACCATTAAAATATTTGTTTTTCTTTCCTAATTGTCTATCTGGTAAACATTTCTTAGAGTGAAAAATTATCAAAATGAAGTTACGAAAGAAAGTGCTTTCTCTCTCCAAAAAATTGTATCATTCTTGAAAAATACGATTGGTGCAACACAATGAACTCCTAGGGACCATACTTACAGATGTGGCAAATAAAGTAAACTAAAGAAGTTTCCTTCTGGCTTTAAGATTTAAAGCATGTATTTAAAAATGAGAGAGTCAAAAACATTTCCTTTTTGCTTTTCAGCATACAAGAAATATAAAGTTACCATATTGTATTTAATTTGACCAAGATTCTAATTAAATTTTTATTTGGCACATTTTATTATTATTTAGTTGTTTAATAACATCTTGATTTCTTCTGAATAATGAGAAAAATATTGTTTCCTATTTCTAAGTGCTGAGAATATAGGATTGTCTTACATTCAATGCATCTTACATTTGGGTGGCTGTGGTATATCTTCTGAATATTTGAGGCTTGATAAATTTACTCACAAAACATTGTCTGAATTATATCATGTAGTTTTTAACTCCTCAAGTATAGAGGATATTTAATTAAATCCCATCATAGCGGCTGGAGGAGAATTAAATGAGAATACCTGACCAGAAAGTGGGAGACCTGGGTTTGAGTCCCAGTCATGTCGCTATTTTTCAGACATGGTATTACTTGGATTTCAGCCACATGGCTATTCCATTGCTTACTAATTTATCTTTCCTTAATCCTTTAGATTTAAAAGATTTTGCCTTTTCGGCATGCTACCATTCAATAACGTATAACTTTCAAGATATTTATGTGGAAAGGCTTTTAAGAAACTTGGTTTTGTTAAGAGAATAGTCGGAAGAAGCGAAGAAAAAGTCCGCGAGCGTTGTTACTTCGCGTTAGTCAGGCCTCACCTTGAGTATGCATGTAGTGTATGGGACCCGGCCGACAAGTGCTGTATTCGAGAAATAGAAAAGGTGCAACAAAAGGCGATACGTTTCGTGAAGAGTTGCTATGATAAATCAGTAAGCGTTACTGAGATGCTCAAGAACGTGGGATGGGAATCATTAGAAAAGAGAAGATTAACGCTAAGGATAAATGTATTAAATAAGTTCAGAGAAACTATGTTCTTGGAAGACGTCGCGCACATAATGCCCTGCCCTGCTATATAGGGCGCTCCGATACAGCAAGGAAAATAAGAGAAATAGATGCGAAAACAAACCGATTCAAGAATTCGTTTTTTCCGCGAACGATACGCAAAAGTAATCGACTAGGTAAATAGAGTCTTGGTGCATGCACCCCCTGCCACACGCCGAAAGGTGGCTAGCAGGGTATACACATAGACATATAGTATCATTGTTGTTGAAAATTTTTGTAAATATGCATAAATAGTGCCTTATTATATGCTAAGTTTTTAACCAGTTGGGGTAAATGTTTATTGTAATTTGTATCTTGTTATCTAAATACAATGGGTATATTTACAGTTTTTAAAGTTTAACATTTCTTTTCATTTATATGACAAGATCTTCAACGTACCATGCATTTTGTTAACAATTGTATGCTAAGGTTGAAAGATTTCATAATCGATTGGATGCTTTCGATATGTTTGCCCATTTCTTCAGCTGTGATATATTATCATCAAATTTTTTTATGCCAAAACTTACATTTTTTGGTTTAAAATGTTAGTATGGAAACATTCAAATGACTTTTCATTAGTAATTCTCCTTCGTGTGATAAGGTTCGAAGAAATCCAAGGATAAACCCACTGCACATGGTTCACACCAGTACACGCTGTCTCTTCTTTACCCATGCTTGGTACAAACTGCTCACCTCTTTTGCGGCTTTGCTTTCTTCCCAGTTGCAGGAATCCTCCTCAGGAAATGTCTTTCAGTGAGTCATGGTACTAAATTGTCTAAGTAGTGACAGCCTGGTACGAACTTTCCATATACAGTTGTATATTTCAAAAATATCCCCTCAACCAGCTGCACACGAAATGATAGGTGGTCCAAATTTTATCCATATTTTCCCTGTGAATGACATATGAATTTAGGACTGCTGTAGTTAGACTTCAATAGTCTCATAAATAACTTCATATACCACTTGTTGTGGCATTTCCTTTCGATCAGGTACATATGCAATAACTGGTCCTCGAGATCCACCCCACCCATGAATTTGTTATAATCTAACACACAAATGGGCTCTGAGTCTCTTTTTTGCCTTTGAGTACCATTCTCATTTTGTCACTTTATAATGTGGAGATCATGAAGGCAATTTTTTTGTCCCTTCATTTGAAAACAACTATACCAGAATTTTTTCCATGTTTTTCATCCCTCTGCAATTTCTTTTCCTTCACGTATTTTGGGGCATCCTTTCGGTTCAACTGCAACTTTCTAACATGGTCAGTCTTGTATTTACTCTTCAGTGCTTTTACTAGAGCAGGAGAATTATTAAAATTGTCCATCCAAATACAGCATCCTTCATTAGGCAGCAGTTCCACAAGGTTTAAAACTATTGCCGTTGTCTTGGTTGAGTTATCTGGAATGATTTTTGAATGAAATACAGTATCTTTATTTGTGTACACGAGAAAGGACCATAGGTAGCCGGTATTTGCATCACAAAGCTCATACGAGTAATTCATAATTCCAAACTTTGATGCCTTCAGAGGAATGTATTGCTTGAAAGGTATAGTATCCATAATGTCAACAATTCATCTGTTTAAATGTTGCGATTTGGTAAAAAATGTTTGAAATTTTTCATTTAGATATGAAATAATGGAAAAATCTGTTGATAATTTTCTTTGTTATTGCGGAAATGAAGAAATTTACAAATAATCTGGAATCTGTCCCTTGAAATTACTCCCCCAAAACCTGGAGTCAACATCACTCTTTGTTGAAAAGTAAGCACTAAGTTGCTTGTTGGTGTTGGTGGCTTCTGCACAGTTCCCATGAGCATGAACAGTCCCAGTGTTATGTATGTAACTTCTGCTGTCACTGGTTTCACAGCAGTAATTCTTGACTTCCTTGAAAGTGAGGACTCACTAGATGAAATCTGTTGCTCAGCATAATGATTTTTTTCTGGAACAATAATATGAATGAATTCTTTGTCAAAAAATTACAGAAAAGTATCTTCAGTGTTTGACAAATTTTTGGCTTTGTCTTGAGGTCTAAAACCACCAACAAATGTTTCTCTGTTACCTAAATAATTTCTCATACCCTCCTACACAAAACATTCTGCTCCATCAGCATCCTCAACTTCATTGTAAATAAGTTGCAGTGTATCTATTTCAGAGCGATTATTGATATAATTTTCCCCATCACTTTGCAAACTTACACTGTCGTCAGAGGCACTTGCAAGTATTACTTCAGTTATTTCCTGATCACTTGTAATGGTAATCTTTTTCTACTTGTTGAAGCCATTATAGGGATCTGTATTTATAAAGATGATTGCATGCAGGAAGTATACACAAGGTAAATTACACCACACAGCATGAAAGATTCCAGTGGACTGAAAAGCATGGTTTCGAAACTCTTTTGAGAAATGAGAAAATACTTTAAGGGGTCCTAGTTTATGCTGTCTGTTTAGAGGTATTTTATCTTCAATTATTACTGTCCATGAAAGGAGCAAATAAATGTTGAGCAAAGCACTTAGGTCCTTTGCTTCAGACTGAAGAGGCAAAGCAAACACATGTGGTGATGGCGCACAAGGAACAAAGAGAGAGAAGGGAATGAACTAATAAGGAAGATATCGTATCTCATACTAAATGAGCTGACCCTTCTTGACGTCTCACTAGCAGAATAGGCAGACTTTTTCAAGATAGTACGAAAGAAGGAACATGATAAATTTTAAGACCAAATTCATTTACTTGCTGGTTTGAAAAGGAATTTCATAGCAACACTAAAAAAAACACCTGAAGGCATAAAATTACTATGATTATTTTATTATAAAGAAAAAACATACCTTCAAAAAATAGAATAAATTGGTTTAATTTAAAATGCAATATCTGATGGAGAAAAATTATTAGATTCGGAAGTTCAGGGAGTGTATGGGTACATATGACAAGGCATATGGAGATTTAATCATGCATACTGGGTATGCAGGACTGCGCTGAAATTGTGAAATCATGAACTTATGTTTTTTTTTTATGTTTTTATTAATTGGAAATGAAATTGATCGACATTAGAGTTCTTATCTGAAACAACATTTTGATTTCTCTTTTACTTTTACTACTTTACTTTTTACTCTAAAACTGTATGGTTTAAAAGAACAAAGAAATAGATTTTCACAGTTAGTTGTTTGTTTCACTTTTTTGTTTTGGTCTTTCCTATGATTCAGTAGTATTATTTGTAAAATTTTTATTTAGGGCAAATAGTTATTGCACTTAATGACCTCCATTGACCAATTAGATTACTATGATATTCTTATAACTTTCTCAGTTTCATCTAAGTTCATGATTATAAAAATCTGTTACTGTGACAAGTATGTTAATGATATCAATTTTCCTTTCTCACTATGCAACTCCAAGCAGCAGCCCAACGCTTTGTTACAAGTAGTCCTGTTACTGGTGCAATCACAGCAACTCCTGGAAAAGGTGATTTACCAATTATGTTTCATGTTGTAGGGATTGTGTACTTTTTTCATCTGGCATTCCTTCTGATTTCAATTCATGATTGATCTAATTATTCTATTCAGGAGTAGAAATGTTTGTTGATTATTAATATTTTTGGTAATGAAATTGAATCTCTATGCAAAGTTTATCATCACTTGGCATAATGATAAAGATAGTTTAGGTAGAATCTGCCAGCTTTTTCTGTATTTTTGGATAGAATTTTGGTGAAATGAAAGTAAGATGAAAAAATCTTTTGCTTAATTTTGTATTAAAAGGTATATCTGTACATTGAGGCTTGATATCTTTTCTCAAAAAATAATATCTGTATTATATCCTTTTGTTTTTAAGTGTAATACCTGAATATTTATAGTTGTGAAATTTAACAGCTTTATATCATGAACTTTTAATCCTATTATTTAATGGATTGAATAATCAGGGGTGAAATCACTTGATATTTAGGGATCTTATCTGGAAGTATATTTATGTTTCCCCAAAAAATGTTTCAATTTGTCATTGTCTGAGGCTACTGTCTTTGTTTGCTGTTTAGTGCCTTAGGAAGGACAGGAAACATGGATTGAGTTGAATCTGATTGAATGGTAGTGTCTTTAAGTCTTTGGTGTTAAATATTACCAATTTATTTAGAGTTCTGATATTTTAGTTTCTAAAATTAAATCTTCCTCGGTTTTTAAATTTTTATGATTTGATTGAAAAAAAAATATTTATTTGTTTAAATTTTATCTTTAAATATTACTAGAAAGATTTCTTAGTAGGGCAAAATGTAATTATAACGAATGACTATTGACCAATGAGATTAGTATATTCTTGCAACTTTCTCAGTTTCATTCAAGTTAATGATTATGAAATCTGTTATTTTCACAACTATCTTAATGGTATTACTTTTACTTTTCTTATGTGCAAGGCTTGTTTTAAATAAAAGCCCATTGCCAGGGGTGGCAAACTTATTGCATGCCTGCTTAAAGAGGCATACAGAGCTCTGATGCCACTGTCTTCGTTTTTTAATGAAGGTGGTTTCTGTTCATGAGTAATTATAATTAATGATTGTTTTTGTCACACGATATATTAATTCCATCATAGATATAATATAATAGATAATTTCAGTATCTTTGGTTTGGCACTGTGTTGCCTCATAAATCTTTTGTGGTAATCAAATATGACACTCTTGCAGTCAAAGGTTTGCCACCCCTTACCAAGGCTATTCTGCTAGTATGACCCCTCACAATTCCAAAATGATATTTCTGAATCATAGTTGCAAGGGAAGTTATTGTAGTAGCAGTAGTATAGCTAAAAGTGCTACAACTGAGGTCATTTGCACGTATGGGCTGCTTGGAAAATTATAGAAAGGTTGCTCAGAGGCCTTATGACAGCATGTGTAAGAAAGGCTAGTGACAGTGTCAACAGTATCATAGACCTTGACTGGTGGCTTCCTAGATTTTTGGTCCTTTGCCATCCATGTGCAAGAGGATATTTTCATCAAACAATTTTTTATGCATCTGATAGTCCTCAAAAATCCTTGCTGCAGTTTTCGTAAATTTGTCATTGTGAAGGTATTAAGCTTTCTTGGTATATTTTATGCTAATATAATTCTCTGGTTTCCACCCAGGTAAGTTCTGGAAACATTTATCACCAATGTTTTGAGTGTTAGTGTTTCTTGTATTTATCCTTTCAGCAAAGGCCTTTTTTTGCTTATGCTCCTTTGTTGACCAATCAGCTTCTTTCAATATCACTGCCCCATGTTCTGCTGAGCATGTTATGCTCTCTTCTGTTTCAATTTTTTCTTTTTTTTTGGAGTAACAAAAATGATTAAATCAGAGATGGTTACATGCCAAGTAGAATGTGGGGTGGCATTATTAAAAGAAAGAAGTTTATTGGTTGACAAAAGGACATAAACAAAGAAGGCCATGGCTGACAGGATCTATGTAGAACACAAATTTTTCATGGTACTTCGGGATGATGATGGAGTTAGTCATCGAAACATTGGCAACAATTGTTTCCAGAATTCTTGGCTTTCCACCCTAACCTTGGTGGAATTCCCTGGGTAATCCTAAGCTGTAAATACTTATAGCTCATCTTTCATCTACTTAAGATTACATGTGTTGGAAACCTGTTTGGTGATTTGGATGGTGA
Organism: Ladona fulva; assembly: GCA_000376725.2. Classification (NCBI taxonomy): domain Eukaryota; kingdom Metazoa; phylum Arthropoda; class Insecta; order Odonata; family Libellulidae; genus Ladona; species Ladona fulva. Next base: position 1,567,970 of record KZ308180.1, on the reverse strand, counting down.
TTTTTAGTCATATCATTTTGAGAATTTTTCAAGTTATCTTTCAGCAGAGTTTGTTTTTAGGCTACTGATATCTCTTAAAGTATTGACATAGCTTACTCTTAAAAATAAAATGGTTTTCTAGTCTTTCCTTTCATATTTAATATTTCATGCATTTTGAACCCCAAAAATGTTTGTCTGTAATGCTTTTTTCCCAATGCCATTTTGGAGCTTTTTGCTTTTGCATGAATGATTGCTATGGCTTTAAAACCTAATTTTGATGCAGTCATCCATTTATTATTGCTGTCTTAAAGTAAATTGTAACTTGCATGAAAAGTGTGTTTGGAAATTTTGTTCAGCAGTGCCAAAGTAATTTCTTTTTGGTTAACATAATCTACTCATATTGCTTCTAATATCATGAAACATGTATGATTTCAGTTGATCTCAATTCTAACACATCTAGCTACAATGCATCCAGTTAGCACAGGACAGCACAAAATTTAACTGGTACAATTCATTCACATCTAGTCATATTCCAGGCATGCTCTGATACATATTTATTGTCAACTTGAGTTTAAGTCTACCCATTACTCTTGTATTTCACCCTTTGTAAATCACTGTGATTTGTGCTATTTGTTTGGCTGTTTGTTTTACCTCTGTCCATGTGTTGTCATTAATCTGTTATTCCTCTTCAATGCATCATCCAATCTAATACGGAACCTACTTCATTGGGATTTCCACGAAATTCGCAGCTGTTATCATGAAGACGATGTACAGTACCTCAGGTAACATCCTTAATATTTTGAATTTTTGCAATATATGAATTCCAAAAGGATTTTAGTGTAATTTGTATTGGTGGGGTTTGCTGTTTACAGTCAGCAATTGACAATTTAGCTTGCATGTGATTCTATGTGATTTTGCTATAAACTAATCCTTCTAAGTCATTGAATGTGAAGCATGGCAAAAGATGAAATTGCATCTCACTAATATATTTGGCTTTGCACTTCACTGTTAAAAATGTTTTAGCTAAACGGCTCAGGTGGAAGCTTGCACACAGAGCTGGCAATCTTCAAAAGGGAAAGTGAGTGCAAATTTCCATGGGGCCCGTTTTTCTGCTCTGACCACATGTGTAGGAATTGTTAATTAAGCATAGTATTTGACCTGAAAAGTTTACTACTACATTTTAAACAACATATTCTTAAATTATCTATAGACTTGCTGATTGCCAAGGATTCATCAATATTCATCAAAGTGGATTTGCTCATAGATTTTTCTTTCCTTTTAAAGCTTATCTTCATTATTTTTGCTATTCAAGTAGATTTTACAAAAATCTTTTGTCACAAAAGATTTATTGTGAAAATTTTTTTTCTCTTGAGCATATGTATGTGTCAGGGACCTGTAAATTGCTAATTATACTTATTCTTGAATTGGAGGGGTATAACACAGCTACGTTTTCTTGATTCCAAACAATCACAAACAAAGGTGAGCTATTTAATTAGATACATTATTAAATTAAAGTTTTATAATACTGTATTAATTTTTTTCAAGTTAAGGTGGTGTAATTCCATTTCTAGAGAAATTAAACAGAAGTGATTTTACTTTTTGTATAGTTTAACAATTCACACCATTACCAGGAGCTGATGAATGTAATACTTGTTATCAATGTAATTCATAAAAAGATAATGGATTTACAGAAATCCATAGGATTTGTTGATTACTATCTTCTGAGATCGATCAATTGAAGGCTGCGACATATCTTCTCGCATATGAGCTGAACCTTGCACTTTGAGTTTCTCTCAAAACTTTAAATTTCCTAGTTGCTTTAGTCCTGCCTCTATGATCGTATCAATATTTTAACCATTAATTAGTAGTAAAATGCTGTGTGAAATGACTTTGAAAAACTACATAATTAGGAAATAACTGATCCTATTTTCCTTTGAAATCACAACCTTTTTGATTTATTTGAAAAGTTCAGCTCATTCTATCATTATTCAGATTATGGTAAGTTAACTCACTTTTAACGAAAGGGTAGCTTTTTTATAAGCCAGAAACATCTATTAATTTTTTCATCTCCTTTGATGTTATCTTAGAACACTTATCTCATAGTAGTCAATATACATTATGGATAAAGTTAATTAAAATGATTAACTAGAAATTGCTATGATTAGGATTAATTACTAATATGCTAGTGAGGGAAATCTAATTGAAAATGTCTCTAGCTATCAAGTTGTTGTAAAATGACACCCATTAAGTACTGCATCAGCCCAAATATAATGCAGCCCCAAATATAGTCTGACCCTATACTCTAAGCAGAGTTTGTTTTTTTCTGCCTTTTGAGCCATGAGTACCTATTTTAACAAGGGAATATCATTTCTTTGTGAGATTCCTTTATTAACTTGTGATTTGGAGAAGCCCTTTTCTCAACATCACCAACATCTCTATCATTAAATTAATAAAGGGTAAATTTTCAGTCATTATAAATACAAAAGCATTTGCATTAAGAGCTGATGATACAACAAGACAACGTGTGTAAGAGACAATTCCAGCTAGAGAACATGTGTGAAGTTGAAAATATTTAGCCTACATCGGAAAACGGGTAAGGGTGATTTTTGCACAAGATGGTGCGCACCCAGGAAAAAACCCAAGGAAGAATGGACTTGAAAAAAGTCTGCTCCTAGATGCTTTTCTAGTATCTATTATATATAGATGCTTCTCTGGATATATATACCCATATAGGATAAAAACTCATAAACGGGAAAGGCTAAACAGAAAGTGCCACTGACTTGGTGATTTTTCTGTATTAAGACGCTGACCATTTCACTAGAGAAAAAGTGAGATATTGATCCTAGGTATCATGGGTTCGATCCTAGAGGTCCCCAAAAATGGTATCTTTCTCATAAGGATGCATTGCATGGCTTTATGGAAAATTTATTGAGGCACTTCCTGTTAAGATAGAGAAATTAAAATTTTACCTGTTGTTAGAGGAGGTGATTCTCTACCATTTGTTGCAAAGACACCTCCAAAAATTAACCTAGGTTCGATGCTAGGTTGTTGAAAAGAATTCCCTGCTTTTGTAAAGGGAAATTCAAGAAAGCCCTTTAAATTCCGTTTTCTTAGAAGATTACAAATCTGCTAGCCACATGTTTGCAGGGATATCAGTCTTTGTATCACAGTTCCTGATTAGATTTTGTCTCAATACTGGTGTTGGTTGAAATTGATTATTTTTTTAAATAAGTAGATTGTCATTTTTTCTTTGTTACTGGAAGACGACCATTGGCATTGCACATCTTTAATTTGATGTGTTCCTGGAATGAATTCTGATTTAAACTATAGGAATAGTTAAAAGTGGAGGTAACAAAACTTAATAGACAATGATTTCAAGTAATATGGTCATTGATTCTAAGCTAGGCCGCTTCCTTTTCTCTGTGAGAATTACTTTGTGGTAAACTACTGAACTTATTTAAACAGTCCACTTAGACATAATTGACTGCAACATGGTTTGATGAGAAAAGAATCTTTAATTATGTATAGGCATCACAAAAAATCAAAAGTGACCTTGCTTTTAACTCTAGGTGGCTCAAAATACTCAAAATCAATTATATATCATAGGGAAACTTGGAATGACTGAACCAAGATGCTCAATCTATTGCTGGTAACCTGGATGTTTACTTGCAGCCCATGCGGATTTTGATAGCTTCTTGGCTATTTATGTATGTTTTAGGTCCCAGGGGTTTTGTTTGATTATAGGTAAATCTACCAGGTCAAACAGCAAGAGTTTGAAAGATAGGCTTTTGAAACAACATGGATGTTTACTTAGGTCCCATAATGGCCCTCTCTTAATTTTATTGAGGTTTCATTGCCCAAGGCCATACATTAGGGCCCCAAAGTATCACTGTGTATCTGTGGTAAGGTTATAAGCCTTCCTATTCCATTTATTGCCCACAATATAGAGTTTTGTAAGTACCAATTGGGAAACAGTGGGATGTATGTAACACATGGGAGGGATATATATAACACAGTGTCATGTCACAAATGTTTAAATCTTTGTTACAAAATATTATCTAAACTAGAAGAATGTCTATTGAAAAACAATGGCAATGTATTGATAGGAACATGATTGGACATGAACATCTATATGTGGTAACTCTTGAGGATTATTGTTTGCAAATAGATATTTATTGCTATTACATCAGCATTTTAAATTTAGATTCGAAACCCTTGCAGCACGATAAGATAATTGTGGAAAGCGAAGTAGTTATTTTGTTTAAAAGGTACAAATTAAAGCCTGCAGCTTTGTGACATGGGGGACAGGGTATGAAGTTCTATGTGGCACTTTGTGACAGAAAGGAGATGAGTAATCCTAATGATGCAGTGATATCAATTTATGTTTACTCCTTTATGAAAAATTGTATTTAATATATTTTGTGCTTTAAAGACTTCAATTAGCAACTAAAAGGGCAATTGCTAGTTCAAAACTCCACATGCTGCATACTAGTAGGTATCTTGAAGGGTGCAAATATAGATGTTTGTGCATAATTTGTCTGGATAATTCCTTAATTTATATTTCTTATCATTTTCCTCAGGTGTTACAGCTGCAACAGCTGTCAGCAAAAGCTTCACTCCTAGTCAGTTACAGCTCTTTAGGCAACAGACATTGGTACGGAATCAAAGGCAGCAGCAGCAACAACAGCAGCAAGTCAGAGGCATACAAGTTGCTGGACAGCAACAGCAAGCTGTGGCCTCTGGTGTTGGTGTACAGCAAAAGGTGTCTGTTGCAGCTGGGTTGGTGGGTGCAGTGGGCTCAGGAGCAGTTACTGCAGTGCACGTCTCACAAGCAGCTCTGCAACAGAGAGCTCAGGTAATAATGTGTCTCATTCTTGTACAGTATGTATAAGGAAGAACTCTTCTTAGGTTTCAGCCATTTAAATGCCATCTATCTTCTGAAGAGTATAGCTTACTGTCGGATTGAAAATAGTACAGACCTGGACTTTGATGTGTTCCCCTTTGATGATCTGCCATTGCCATGATCACGATTATATGGTAGTGATGATGTTTTGGCGAAGCAATGTCATCATTATAGGCCTCCTCATATTTCCTCTCCCATTTAGGAAATCTACAGCATTTCTTTTAGCAATGGTCAACATGTTGAATGATGTATCACTCTTGCCACTGAATTATCGCAAATAAGTTTTGTGGTANGCAAGTCAGAGGCATACAAGTTGCTGGACAGCAACAGCAAGCTGTGGCCTCTGGTGTTGGTGTACAGCAAAAGGTGTCTGTTGCAGCTGGGTTGGTGGGTGCAGTGGGCTCAGGAGCAGTTACTGCAGTGCACGTCTCACAAGCAGCTCTGCAACAGAGAGCTCAGGTAATAATGTGTCTCATTCTTGTACAGTATGTATAAGGAAGAACTCTTCTTAGGTTTCAGCCATTTAAATGCCATCTATCTTCTGAAGAGTATAGCTTACTGTCGGATTGAAAATAGTACAGACCTGGACTTTGATGTGTTCCCCTTTGATGATCTGCCATTGCCATGATCACGATTATATGGTAGTGATGATGTTTTGGCGAAGCAATGTCATCATTATAGGCCTCCTCATATTTCCTCTCCCATTTAGGAAATCTACAGCATTTCTTTTAGCAATGGTCAACATGTTGAATGATGTATCACTCTTGCCACTGAATTATCGCAAATAAGTTTTGTGGTACTTAATGGTCCAAGATTTGCTCTATGTAAATTTTGTTGCATTTATGCTTCTGATCTGTACCTTAATGAAGTGCAGCTTCTCTCTCCCTAAAAAAGCTATGGTAAAAATCCGAATGAATCCCTTCATTAGCCCTCTTATTCATCAATACATTTACAAGAGAAGCGATTTTTGCTGTCCATTCCCAGTAGCATAAATTTTACGTTTGCATTTTTAATGCAAGTGATTGGGTAGTTATTTCAATTTGTTAACCTAAAATTTTTACAAATCTAATGATGCAAGATTGATATATGATTCTGCAAAGTTCATATGCATAATGCTAGCCTATGAGTACCTCCTTTTCCGAATTTGCTGGGTATCCTGGAAAAAGAAAGGTCTTCTATGCTCAGCAAATTTGTAGCCAGTGGCATCACTTAGGTCAACTTTTGTGATTTCATTTGCTTTGGGATGCAACAAAACAGGTCAATTTCAAAATTTGACATAGCATTTTGCATAAAAATTAATTTCATTATTGCCCATAAAACTTCATTCCATAAAGCAATGGGACCAAATTAATTTTTGTTATTGAGTGAATTTTGTTATTTTGATGTTTGTTCATACAAAGTTTTACTTTGTTGTGTACCACTGGTGGTACATGGCTGCTGTTTCACCAAACACCACCCATGATCTACCTGTGTCGGTGAGAAGAAATGCACATGATTGGTGGTGCATGCCATTATGAATGTAGTAAATGGTATAGTTTGATTTCAATTTAAAGATAATTAACCTATTGGTGAAGAGTTGCATTTTTCATTTTTATGATCAAAAACTTTATTGATTGTGGGATAAAAATGTATGGATAACTATTTAATAATTTTGCAATATAAGTGTTCATCTCTTCTTAAGTTCATTAAGCAGCAGCCAGCTTCAGCAACAAAGCAGTCTCCTAGCACTGTGACAACACGTAATGTGGTCTCTGAGACAGATGTCGCAGCTTTAATCAAGCGCCAACAGCAACTTCAAGCCCAACATCAAGCCCATCAACAACAGAAAGTAGCTGCAGCAGCAGCAGCTGGAACAGCTACTCAAGTTACTAGTCTTACACAAGCTCAGCTTTTGGCTCAAGGAGGGTTGCAGGTTTGTGTGGGTTCATTTTCATGTTTTATCTATCTTGATCTATATTGAATGTTAGCCCTGATAACACATTGTGGTCATGCTGTACAGTTATTCAAATTATAGTATTTATTATTAAATATCTCAAAACACTCTCATTTTCTATTTTATAAGTGAAGTATCTATCATCAGCTGGAGCATCGTCTCTCTCTAAGATTGGATAGATTATGTCTAATAAATTATTTTGTCTGCCTATTACTTTTTGAAGTAACTATCCTTATTTGATTATTTTATAAAATATTTTTCAGGAATATTCTTGTGAATTATTTATAATAGAATTGTTATGAAAGATTAAAAAATATGAGATTTGAAGAATAAATGTTCTTTCTTTAGGATCATAGCTTGTAATCTAAGCACCCTCTTTAAAGATACTTTCTGTGGTCTATAAAATATATCTTCATCATTGAGAAGGAGGAGCAAGAAAATACACATATTTTTGGGCCCACAGGTGGAGACCATCAAAAGACTTGACTGAGACTTATGCTAATTTGGAAATGTTTGTTATCTCCCTAGAGTTCCATGAGAAATCAGTTTCTCATGTTGCCACTTGTAATATATATTGTTTCTGGTTCTTTCTAAAGTACTGTTCTGATGAAATTTTAATGTACATTTTTCTACTGCCCTCTGAACTTGGATCAACCTATAGCAATATCATTTTGGGGGTTCTGGTGGATTCTATTTCGGTATAGTAAGAAAAGCGATTTATTATATGTGGCAGCATGGAGTTAGGACAGACTGATTTCTCTCAGAACTCCAGGAAGATAATGAGCATTTCCAAGTTTACTGATAAGTTGCTTTAATCTACTCGTCTTTGATTAACCTCCCTTTCATAGCCCTAAAAGAAGTTAGTTTTGTTTCTACTTCTTGAAGACAAATATATTAGGCAATAATGGAAATTAAAATAATTAGAGGGAATTATTAATGTAATACATTTGTTATATTTTTCTCTCTTTACATGTAATCTCCAAACATTTTTTACAAACTTCTTTTTACCGTAGTTTAATTACACCCAAAGAGTGAAAATATAACATTCTCTATCGGATCACATCACGTTGATTGTGTAAACTACATGTAAATTATGCTCTCACTTGAATTATAGTAAACATTAAATAAGAACAAGTTGTATTATAATGTTGTTGTCACTTGATTCAGAACTGTCATAAATGAAGGTATGGAAAATACTGTGTTGATGAAAATTTTAAATTGCTCTTTTCTGTTTTAAAATTACTCAAGTGAAAATAATTTACTCATTAATGTCATATTAGTGCATTATTTGATAGTTGAAGTTAAACTAGCATTATGACTTGGCAATTGTAGATAATTCTGCATCATACTATTAAGGGTTAAGATAGACAGTTGCTTTAGGAAGAAATTCATGTTTGAAGAATTGTCCTGTTTGAGGAAGAAATTTATGTTTGAAGATTACCTGTAATTGGTGATTTTACTGATGTAATCTGGTCCTTGTTGTTCCCATTTTATCTGGATGGATTTTGAGCTTAGTAAATTTCTCTTGTCTTGTTAGGTTAAGGGCACCATCAGCAGTACAGGCACAGTCAAAGGAGTGGCCACAACTGCTACTCAGCAACAGATGTGTCAGTTAGCTCTTCCTCAGCAGTTGTTGCAGCACCGGAAGCTGCCTCAACAGAAAGTGGCTCAGTTGGCTCAGGTGAGATTTATCAGCCTTTACGATATTATGAACTTTTCAAAAGGTGAAGTTATAAATTTTAGGTTTCATAATGTCATATTGAATGGTAAGCTATTCTTTATATTTGTGTGAGAAAAAGATTATAATGTTGTGGAAGATCATTATGTTGGTCAAACTTTGAATATTAGAGTAAGATGCTCAGGCCTTTACATAGGATATAATAACAGAGTAAATAATTAAGGCAACTTGAGTATTTTTTCTCATTTCTAACAGTTTAACAACCACAATCTAAGATGCAAAATTTAAATAAGCTCATTTCTTTGAGGAATTGACTAAAATAGCCACATTGAACTTCTATAAATGCAGCTGAGTCCCCACCTTAGGTGCAGAGTAACCATATGTTAAAGGTTGCTGTTAATAGATTGACTGTTAGATGGTCATAAAAAGATGTATCGCATTCAAAGCATCAGAGCTATTTAAAAATTATAAGAATGAAATATACTTTTTAGATCTTAAGGCTTGAATAGTTATTTTTCCAGAGGAATTTTGCTTTGCAAAATATCACAGTTGTTACTTCTTCCTCTATATCTTGGGCTATTTATGGTAAGCTATTGCTACAATTTCTTAATTATATTGACATATGTTGAGCTAAATTTAATGATAATGTAGGTAGCAGCAGCAAAGGGAGTGGTTCCGACCCAGTTGATTGTACAAGGCCAGAAGCCATTGTCCACAACTGTAACAGTTCAACAGCTACAGCAGGTGATGAAGCAAGTCCAGCAAAGTGCTCAAGGAGTGCAGCACATTTCGCATGTGAGTCTTTCTTACTTTACCATAACCCTTATATTTGCACACTTTATTTCTTGTCTTACTATCCTTCTAACAGCTGTGATTGTTGAGTGATTTCATGCTTTTTGTGTTCTAAAGAGGCATGCATGCTTAAAATTTGGGTATTAAGTTTCAAGTAAACTATAACATATCTTTAGACGTGCATCAAAGTAAAAATATCATTTTCTCTATGTGCATCAAAGGTATACATTGCAGTTAAACAGTTAAGGAAAGGTGGTCTTATTATTTAATTGGCTCTAATAATCTGTTTGAATGTTTGCATCAACACTATGGCATCCAGTGACTCCAATAATTGTTTCATGAACTGATGGACTTAAAATTTTTAGCAGAGGGCAAAATGTTAATATTGTTTCAAGAAAATATTTCTTTAGCAGATATGCTTATGTCCTTATGTATATTGTGTATTTTATTAATCTCATACTTTAATTTGTTGTAGTAGAAGAAAGCAATTGAGTAGGAAGTCATTAAAAACTGTTAAGTCTTGAAGGAGAGTCATGTGACATAAAATTTAATGAATTGTGTTACAGGACACTATATTTAAAATTTTGGATCTAGCAAGAATCAGTAATTTCAAATTCAAGTAATTATTGCTATTGTTTTCATATATTTCTGTGTATGGTTTTCTGAGTGGCATTAAAGAGAATTTCCCATGTGCCCATAACTTAGTTTAATAAATCAAGAAGTGATTTCTTTCTACAATCATAAATTATTGTTTCTCTGTGAACTAAAAGGAATTTATTTTAAGTGATCAGGATATAGTCCTTCAATGCAAGCTATCCTGTAAGTTGCTGCGTTTCTTGGTGAAGCAATGAAAGAATTAAAATAGTAATCTGAGCATGCTTGTAATTACATGAAATTGAAGATGCAGTGTCTACATATGTATTGTTGTATTTTTTTCTAGAACTGCATTATTTTCTATTTTAGTAGTTATAGTTGTATGATATAGTGAAGGATTTGGGATAAGCAATCACAAGATTTGGAGTGATACCATTTCATGAACGTGTCCACTTCTGTACCAGTGATTACCTAAAGAAGGTCGTGGATTTGATTTAATTTATTTTTCTTGATTAGAGAGAAGATTTACAAAAATTTGGTTATTTTTAACTTTAACACTAGGAGGACGGGAGTTTTGCCATACCTGTAAGGACGGCAAGGGGTCATTTGACCACTAGAATATTTAATTTCTCTTTAAATACTTATTTGCCTTTTATTAGCCAGATTTTTAGCATTTCTTCAAGAATGGACCTGTAGCTAAACAATTATGAGATTTTTTGCCTTTTCATTTGTTTAAATTTTTATGTATTAAACAATATGCAGACCAATGTCCTAAATTTACGGTCTATCATATTCTAGAAAACTTTTCGTGGTAAAACAAGACCTACGAACTTCATACTTCAAAAATATGTAGAAGTATTGATGTAGATATATTGATAAAAGTCAGTCAATTTTATTTTGACAAACAGAAAAGCACTCGTTCACTCTCAGGAACAGATCTCATACAAAAACGAGGGCGGAAAAACTATCCGAATCTTGTAATGAAAATTTCTAATATGTGGCTTTTGGCAACACCAAATCGGTATATGGCATTTTTTAATTTGTAAAATCCACTTCTTAGCAGAGTTACCAACTTATTAATGTTGATAATTATAAAACTTCTTACAATTATTTTCTCAGGTAAATCTTGAGGTGATATCTCGAACTTATCTTTCTTGAACAATTATGAATTCATTTCAAGGGTACCAACTTCATAAGGCAGTGCTGCCAACCTTTGGAACATATCTCTATATAGGGTGTCCGATTATATACCGATTTGGTGTTGCCAAAAGCCGCATATTAGAAATTTTCATTACAAGATTCGAATAGTTTTTTCGCCCTCGTTTTTGTATGAGATTTGTTCCTGAGAGAGAACAAGTGCTTTTCTATGTTTGTCCTCAGATGGAATAGCAATTTTTATTAAAAATTGACTGACTTTTATCAATACATCTACATCAATACTTCTACATATTTTTGAAGTATGAGGTTTGTAGGTCTTGTTTTGCCACGAAATGTTTTCTAGAGTATGATAGACTGTAAATTTAAGACATCGGTCCACATATTGTTTAATAAATAAAAATTTTAACAAATCAGAAGGTAAAAAATCTCATAATTGTTTAGCTAAAGGTCCATTCTTGAAGAAATATTAAAAATCTGGCTAATAAAAGGCAAATAAGTATTTAAAGAGGAATTAAAGATTCTGGGGGTCAAATGACCCCCTCCCATCCTTCTAGGTATAATATGATTTTTAAAATTCCCCATCAGTTATAACAACATTTTTATTTGTTCATATCATTTTTGGGTTGGTAATAAACAAACTCTAAATGTTTCAAAAAATTTAAAAATGTTTTACTTAAAGATTTTTGATGTTAAACTCGGATTTGGGGTCAAATGACCCCCACCATCCTTCTAGTGTTAATATGTATGACGATAACTCCCTTGTTGTCTACTCTTTGAGGATGCTCCTATTGGGAGCAAAATATGTACAAGCTTTGAGTTATTTAAGTTTTTCTTTGATGGTTCTGGAGTTTTTACTTGTTTTACTATTATAACCATCAGTTGACCTGATTGATTTATTTTAATATGCCTACTAAATAATTATCTCATGTTTTTCTACTCCTTACCATGGAATACAGCGGATGCATGTAATATGTATTTTGTTTTACATCGTGAAAACTTGTGAGGGAACAGCTTGGAAATGGCTTATCTGATAATGAAAATGCAATATCCTGCATTTTTTATTCACAATTTTCTTTGTGCATAAAGGAGATTTCCATATCTCAAAAAAAGAGTTGCTTGTGAAGATGCACATCTGACTTGAGTATCTTTTTACTAAGTAAGAGAGACTCATGTAAGATAAGAGTCCCAAATACATATAATGTGATGGAGTTTATTGGATGCTGAAGAGAACAACTATGTTGCTACCAATAGATGCTCTGTGAAGTCTTTCATCTCTGTGTTATTCAGAAGAAAAGTGATACCAAGCATTTGAGCTTCAAGAAACAAGAAAGTAAATGAAATGTGCTTACTAAAATTTTAATTGGAAAGCTAATGTTTTCTTTAAAATGAATGAGGTGGAGACTGGACATGAGGAAACAAACTTGAATGCTTTCCATTGTTATTTATTAGTAAATGTTAATTTAGAAAATATTTATTTGAAAATGTGTGGATAGTTCTGGAATTAGAGGATTGAACATTAAGAGTTACCACAAATTACATGCTCAGAGCACATATATCATATTTCCCAATGACACATAAGAACTGTAAAATGGGACTGTTTGCTTGACCACAGAGTGATTAGTTAAAACTGAATTTTGTACTCATTTTAGTCCCAACTTTCTCTTTTAAAGTTGGAAATGTAAGGCATAAGCATTTAGCCTTACATTTTCATGCTTTTGGCTGGTGTTGTTCCTGAATTATAGTGAAGCAATTCTACTGAAAATTGTTCAGAAGGCTCCCGGATAGCCAAGTGGGCAACATGTTCAATTGCAACGAAAGCGGTTCTGGGTTCGATTCCCTGTGGGGACATACATGCGAAATGACCTAAGCTGTCAAAGCACTTTTAACAATACTACTACCAATTTTTCAGAGATTCATTTTTTTTACAGTTTCTCTAAACTTTTGATCAATGTTATAATCAGTGTTGGACTAGTGTGGGAGAAGATCAAGAATTTTGTTGTGAATTGTTTGTCATCAATCATCAAAAGGAATAAAAAGAATGTGAAAAATAGAAGAAAAAGAAACTTATTCTGTGATGAAGAACAGATGATCATATAATGTTTGAGGAAAGAGGAAGTGCTTGAAAGAAAGATTAATGATGGAAACTCTCACCCCATTTAGAAATGGGAAGTAAGGGAAAGAAGGAGACTTTCCCTTAAAATGCTTTTCAAAAGTATCTGTTTACAAGCAGTTCTTGTTTCTTGTTTAATTCTATATTCTACTACATCTGTGTTTAATTTCCTGATAGCAGTCAAACTTTTAAACTATTTTTGAACTTTCCACTTGAAAATCCCCAGTACATATGAATGTTTTTATTAAATTTCACAATTCTTCATAACTGTAAGATTATTTTGGAAATTTTTTGTGATACATGATTTTCAAAATCCATTGTGATAATGCCATTGTCAGCAAGGAATCCTGGAGAAATGAAGAGTTTAGCAATGTTTTTGAATTTTTGAAACATTTTTGCCAAATTTTAGTTAATGAATTTTGATGCAAATGGATGGAGTTTGGCGAATAATTAAAAGCAGAATCAGTACTGCATTAAATACTACCTCAGCTTTTGAGTAAGTATTTTTTTGTGATACTATGAAATGCTGCTTGCAAATACGACGAAGAATCACCTGAATGAAGTAGTGAATATATTAAATGATCTATTTGCTACAGAACTATTTGAATTATTAGACATGACAAACACCAAATGGGGATATCAAGAGAGTCTCTTTGCATCTCTTCTTGTGTCTGCATGTAATGAAGTGCATATAGCTATCCATTGTTAACCAAAAGTGATGGCAAGTTTGAGATAGCATTTTCCAATGCAATGCATGTAAACAATTTATTTTGAGGATCCTGCCACAAAATGGGTCTACAGGCAATTCCCTGTATACTGCCTTTTGGAGAACTAAGTGTACACTAAGTAATCCATGACCTCATCAGTTTCTTCAGCAGCATTAAAAAATATTCAATACATTTTCATCTCTGCTTGTGGTGTGTTACTGTTGTTTTTTTTCTTTTTTAATCAACTTCAAGTGCGTATTTTACTCTAATTCCTTGCAATCTATGTTGTGTGCCAAAAGGAACCGTCTTGGGGAAGTCTTCTGTAGTTGACTATAGGAAAAGGAAGTTGGAAAGAAAGAAAACAAAACAACATTTTCAATCTTCACCACTTGGTGTTTCTTTCAATCGGAAAGATTTTTCTGGTGGCTCCCGGATAGTCAAGTGGTCAACGTGTTTGACTTCGCCAAAAGTGGTCCCGGGTTCAATTCTCGGTGGGTGGGGTGGGGGCTCATGTGCAAAATGACCTTAGCTGTCGAAGCACTTTTAACAATACTACTACTACGATTTTTCTGGTTGCCAAGCAACAGACTTGTATGTACATTTTTGGGTAAAAAATTTATTGACATGTTTAACTTTTCTTAGTGAGTGGTTTAAGAAAGTTAAAATATTAGTTCTTCATTCTCATCCAGGGCTGTGAACTAGCTAAACATAAGGTTGATAAGAATCCCACATTTTCTCATCAACTCTGCTTGACAATCTTTAGGAATAACATACTTGAAATAAATTTGGATAAAGCATATGCCCAGAAAGCAGAAGATTCCAGGCTCTTTTCCTGGTCCTGTGAGGAAATTTTTGTGTGTTATTCGTTGGGATTTTCCCCAAATTTTTCTACAGATTCTGGGTTCATGCTGTCTGCTCCTTGAGAAAACAAACCCAAGAGGTTCACTTGAGGTGAACTTTTTACCTATTATGTTATTATTGAAGACAAATATATGGACTATATTCCAATAATTAATACTGATTGAATAGTGTTATACAGTGATCTGTTGTGTCTGTGTGTTTAATCTGAGCCAAGATTAGGATATCACTGAAACAGGAGGGCTGAAGAATGACCATCAAAATTAACCATGAATCAATGGAAAGAAAAGGCTTCTGCTAATGAGGAAGGAAATTACAACAGTGAATTAAATTCTGAAGCTGGATTTGAAGGATTAATCTCTTTTTCGTTGTGAATTTTGATCAAATCTTGCTGTAATAGCTGACAAAGAGCACTGAGAAGTTAGTGGTACAATTGAACACTGAATGTCCTGCTTTCTCAAGAGATGGTTTCAGTTGAGGTTGAGAAAATAGATGAAGTTTAAGATGGACAAAGAGTAAGATGAAGCAGAAAATTTAAGTGTCAGGAGAAGTTTTTAAATAAATTAATAATGTTTCTGTGTGAGTTAAAGAATATCAAGATCATGCTGATTATTTATTCATTGATGAGGAGCCATCAAGACATGATTTTTCAGTTGTGAAATGAAGAATTAGTACCCCAACACATTTGCTCATTTGTTCATTATCATTGTCACCCTAGGTGAGCTCTTTTAGATGACCTGTTCATCTTTTGGTGATTGTAGGTTACAAGTGGGCAGAGCTCAGTGTCTCAGGCTCTTCACTCTCATGCTATGCTGGCTGCAGCCAAAGGACAAAGCACTGCAATTAGTGGTCAGCTAAACCCAGGAGCGACAGCCACACTCCATACAGGCAGTCAGCAGTCTATCCAAACAAGAGTGATTCCTATGACTGCTGGAAACACCTCACTCAAGCAGACTATACAGGTGAGGTGTGTTGGAAGAGGTGACAGGACAAGCTGAGCTGTCATGAAGCTTCAATTGAAGATCAGCAGTGCTGTCATATACTTCACTATATATGTTCAGAGGGCCATTATTCTTGGATTATTTATTTTTATATTAGACTAATGACTTCAAGTTTTCAAGAGATATTCTAGGATGTTGAACTCTGTTTTTCTTTGTCATACTGGCATTTCAATGGTAATTTTAGTGCTGAGTTTTGCTTGCTGCTGTATTTAAAGGTGTTTATGCAAGGTAAATTTATTTTTAAAATTTGTTGATCAAACTTAACAACATCTTTCAGTTTGAGTAAAGTTTTTAAATGTATGTTTTCCCTTTTAACCATCTTTTACTTTTATATTTACTTAATCTGCCTTTTTTATTGGGAAGATATTACTTTAAATTTTCAAAAGCAGCCTAAAGAAGTACATGTAGATAAATTTGAAACTGTTAATATCTATGCATTTGATTTTTCACCAAATTTTTGTTATGTAGCCCTGCAGAATTAACTGAAGTGACTTCTTTAAAAATTACAATTCCTTTAGTTGATACTGAATTAATGAATAGATTTCTGATACCTTTGCATGAGACTAAATTTTCAATTTTTTCATGTTGTATTTGATTGGATTCCATTGATCCCTGGCAATAACCACTTTGAGTCATCTGTTAATGTGATTTGATTGAATTGACCATTGATAATTGTGTCACTATGACTTGTGGTGTGGTAAATCGGTGTGAAATGTTATTTGCATTGCTATATATTGTGATAAGTCATTTTTTCACTGTTATGTTTTGCTAATTTATAAACTTAATCTGAAATCATCAATCAGAAATAAATCTTAAGTCAAACTCTAATATTTTATCAGAATATATTATTCCGTAAAGTTATGCTAAAATCCTCTTTTCTGTAGCTTTCATACCTTGCATAATAGCTAAGGAAATATGCCAACTCTTTCTTCTTCATAATTACATGCCATATTTCTTTGTTATTGTTCCATTGACTGATGTGCAAATCATTCTTTCTTACATAAATTGGATTGACTAAACATTCTAATTCTATTTAAATTATTGTTTTAATCAGCTAAAATATGCTTGCAAATTTAAAGAAATATTAAGAAATTTTACAGATAAGGTATAAATCTGTTAGTAATTTTGGTAAATAAATAAGTGGAAAATTGGGGGGAAACAAAAAAAGAGTGATAAAAGATTTTTCCGCCACATTTCATTCAAATTTTGCAGGTGTGGATTTGGTTAGAAATTGTTATCGATTCAATTCAATTCAATTTGAAATTTTGATTTTTCTCATACCTTTACTAATGATTATTCTTATTGTTATATCAAAGCCCTTTTAATCCATTTAAACTATCATGAATTTTATTTTCATGATTTACCATCATTATACTTTTATATTGTTAAGGTGGTGACAGCAGGCTCTCCTGGAACTTCAACCCTTGGTCCAAGTCTCTCCCTTGATGCCTCTGGAAGGCCTCAGGTGAGCGTTGCAACTTCTCTTGCATCTGCATTGGCTGCGTCAGGAGGAACAATCAAAGTGTCTGCTCCTTCAGCTGTGACAGCAGCACAACAACAAGCATTGCTCTCTCAGGTGAGGTATAATGCATCTAAGGTTCACTCCATGCCAAACAAAAATATAAATAATATGGCATTAATGTATCTTCATATTTCCTTGTTGTAATATTCATAGATATATTGGAAACATTTATGGCAATTTCTTGACAGTAGTCTAAGACTCTAGTAGTCTAATACATATTACATGTAGGTAACATGGAAAATCTGTTTTACGCTCTTTACAAACAGTCATTCCATGACTTTTTTTGGGCTGTGTATTAGTTCAGTAAAAATTCCCTGAGAGGAAGAAATGTTTTGATGACAGTGTTGTTGTGACCAATTTAAAGCTTATAAGACATAAATGTGATCCTTCTTCATGTAACGTTTTGGCAATATCGCGAATATGCAATGTGGGATCGTACAAAGTCGCAGTTCCCAAGGGTATCTAATTTCTGTCTGGGTGAGAGAAACAGCGAATAGAGCATGATAAGAATTTGTTTTCAACTTGAACGGTTTTGGTCATTAGTTGACGTCTCAATTTGTAGCTGGAATTTCTCAGTGAAACTGCTATTCATGCCGCTGCTGAAACTATTGGTCAGGTGTATTATTTTAATGAAGTAATACACATCAGTAATTTTTACAGAATTTGTTTTCATTTTTTAGTATAGTCTACTATGGACAAACAAAAAGGAAAATAGAAACTAGATTCAAAGAACACATGGCCCACTTCAAACACAACCACATTAACAGATCAAGCGTCGCACAACACATTCAAGAAAACAATCACAAAATTAACGGAGACAACTTAAAACTCATGAAATCAGTACAGAAGCCCACTAAACTCAATGCATATTATCGAAAGCCTTTTCATTCATTCCAACCGCGACTGTGTTATGAACAGCGATACCGGACCAATACCTTCTTCTGTTTTGTTCTCCCTAATTGACGTCACACCACAAAAGACATAAATACCCCTCCCCCACCCCTCCTCACTCAGTTATTCTTCTCTCCCGAAGATGGCAACTTAGTTGTCAAAATACGTATCGAGAACAATACTTGCAATAGGCGCTGACATCAAATTTCTCAAAGATAGTAAAACTCTTAAAATCTTTCCCAACTTCACCAACATATTCCCCAAAATAGACATCCCATTAGCCCAAAAATCCATCATCATTGCCAAAAAACACTGGATAGACTTAGAAATGAACAAAATATACAGCAAACAAGCTAATCTGGAATTACAAACTTATGAGCTACACCTAAAACTAACCAAAAACTTGACTCCATTGGAATCAGTACAATGGGACGCTTACATGAACAAAATGCACGAAATTACACTGCATAAAATCCTCCAAAAGAACAACAAACTTCGCCGGAAACTCGCTACACTTAAACAAACAATTTCCAAAGACCACTCCACCACCCAATGACGATTCACACAATGTTGTCAATTAATCCAACACAACCTTCAATAAGGAAGAAATAACACTCATATCTAAAGGCCTCAAATATACACTTCCCTACAAGAAACCTCCTGTTGAAGAATTAATAACAGAATTGAATGTGAATTACAAATCCTCTATTATTTTACTTGTTTTGCTTTTTGATCATAATGTAAGAAACTAATAGAAAGCATTTAAGATATCATTTATTGTGAACAGATTGTAATTAGTTGTGATTATGTTAGAGCTAAATTTTGTAAACATACAAAATGTTTCATATGGTAGGGCATAATGAGGCTTTTACAACTTTTCTTTAAATTAATTTAGATATTAAAATTGTTATAATTACTTGCAAAATACATCATATAAGAGGGCTGTATGATAAGTACCTGTGTTACGCAAGAAAATGCATTTTTTAAACTTATTTTAAATTTATTTCTCAATATAGTCTCCTTTCAATTCAATACATTTAGTCCAGCGATATTCTAACTTTTTTAAGCCATCCAAAAAATAAGTTTTGTCGAACCATGCAAAATAGGCCTCTGTTGTGGCGATGACTTCCTTGTTTGACATGAATTGCTTTCCCCAAGCCATTTATTCATGTTTGCAAACAAAAAGAAATCGCATGGGGCCAAGCCTGGAGAATAGGGTGGATGAGGTAGCAATTTGTATCATAACTTGACCAGTTTTGCTGTAGCAAAATGCACCAGCTCACCATTGCAGATGGTGAGCTGGTGCATTGTCATGATGAAAGAGCACTTTTTTCTTTCACAAATGAGGCCGTATTTTCCTCAATTCAGCATCAAATCGGTCCAATAAATCACCATAGTACTGCCCTGTGATTGTCCTTCCCTTCTCCAAATAGTTGGTGAAGATGATGTCTCATGGATCCAAAAAAATGGTGGCCATGACTTTTCCAGCTGATTGAACTGTTTTCGCCTTCTTTGGAGCAGGTTCGCCAGGTGAAATACACTGTTTAGACTGTTTCTTCATTTCTGGCGTGTAGTAATGGATCCATATTTCATCAACAATCACAAAATGCCGTAGAAACTCTTTTGGATTGCACTTAAACATGTCCAAACAGTGCTCTGAAGTTGTCATGCAATTCTGTATTTGCTCCACTGTGAGCAAACATGGCACCCATCTCGCCAAAGCTTTCTAATGCCCAATTTTTCGTGTAGGATACTTTGAATGTGTTCAATTGAGATGTTTACAATATCAGCAATCTCTCTGATCTGCTGACACTGCAATCTGCTAGCACGATATCATAGACTTTGTTAACCACATCCTCCGTAGTCACCTCAATCGGACGGCCTGAGTGCTCTTCATCAAAAACGGATGTTCAGCCATGCTTGAATTAATTAAACCAATATCTGTTGGTAGTCATTGAAGGTGTGGTCCTTATAAACAGCAGGCAACTTCACCTTGATTTCTTCACATGTCTTCCCATCCAAAAAAAGAAATGGAATCACTGATTGATATCATTCTTTCTCCATGGTGGCAAGCAAACATGAACTTGACTACTTTCAACAGCTCTCAATAGTTGGTGTTCTACATATATTGCACTACTTGATTAATCTATCTGAAATTGTGTCATATATTTGAAGATGGCGTTATATTATGGCATATACATTTTGTGTCAGTGGTGCCATCAGTTACTAAACACAGGTACTTTTCATATAGCCCTCGTATAGTGGTTGTTTAAAATACAGTGTCCTCTTTTATAATTGACTACCTCAGTTTTTACTCCGTGGAAAAATGCTATGCCATTATTTATGAAGGAAAAAGCAATTATGATGACTTCCAAACGAATTCGTAGAGTACTTTAACACAAAGAGCATATTCCTTCATGATGAAAATTCAATTTTAGTTTCATTAGTCATAGAGTACATTTTCCTAAGTGAAATTTCCCATTTTACAATGATTTGTTGTTATTCCTTGTAGTTTGGTATGTAATAGCATTGCTCATTTCAAAGACATTCTCACCAGTTAGAGGTAGGGAAGTGAAGGCTGTCTGTTTTGTTGTATCCTTGAGTTCAACCATATTCAACTCTCTTTCTGAATAAGTACACTTTTGAGATTGACGATAACTAGAATCCATTCATTGGATAATTGGAACTTACCTACCTGCTATCTTAGATCATCTCCCTGAAAATTCTGCTGCATGTGATGGTAGAGATTCGAAGTTCTCCAGATATGGGAGTCGTGTGTTCTCCCTCCATGACGAGCATTAATTGAGAGAATCTTCAAATTGTAGTCTACTGCCTTATTTAAAAATAATAGAAGAATATTGTTACCTATTTCTAAATGCTTAGGTAGCCCTTCAAATTACAAATAAAAAATATGATAGCCCAATCCCGGCATTTCACAATAAAAGTTAAAATCCAAGTGAAGGACATATAGGGCGGAATTTTTAGTCACCACTCGAGCAAGTGTAGAATCGCCACTCCATTGAGCAAAGTTGCTCTCAGTTGAATGTTGCCGTATTTATAGTAAAGAACTCCACTCGGTTCAACCGAGTGCAACCTCCATGACATATAGAGATTACTGGTGACGTCTCCTACACGGGAAATTCATCCCACTGCCAGAATTTGGTTGTGTTTTTCTCTTTTAACCGGATAGACTTTATTGGACTTTATTACTTCTTATTATTCTTTATTCTTCTTTATTGCAGCTGTTGTTACTTTAACCGAATAATTTGCCACATAAAATATTTCACGCAAAGTAAAAGGTTAGAGATAGAAAATTTAACTTGTTGTTGTAAAATTAGGAATGAAACACGTAAAATTAATCCCCCACATATAGGAATTTTTATTCAATGTAGTGAATAAACAAGCTCACCTTTTCTTATTAAGTATTCCTTTCAGTATTTTCTCACTATTGTACTTCATGTCATTAATATAAGTATAATTAGAAGTTTATGACTTAATTAATTAATTACAACATATTTCTTACTGAGAAAGTAATCTAATTATTGAATACAGATTCCGTACTACAATTTATTAAGCATCAATTTAGGGTATTTACTCCTATTTGCGAAACAACCATTGTGAAAATGTCTTTTGACAGTTTCACTACAGGCGAGGAAAGTAAGAAAAGGATACTGTTTCAACTTCAGCTAAATTAAAAGCTGGATGAAGATAATAAATAAATTTAATTGCCATGGCCGTGTGAATAAAGTAAGTGGCATTTTCAAGTCTTATCAATGATGCACCTAATAGAAATGAAATTAAAATCCTTCGTAATTTTCCACAGGTTTTATTCTGCGACCGGTTTCGTAAGAAGGTCTTACATCTTCATCATCCTGAAGATGTAAGACCTTCTTACGAAACCGGTCGCAGAATAAAACCTGTGGAAAATTACGAAGGATTTTAATTTCAGTTAGTATGGCTTTCCACCAAGTAACGCCTGATCATATCGATTTTATCACCTAATAGAATTATATTATGATATTAAACTGAAAAAAATGTTTCCAGCAAATATGTAATCATAACTGAATGAGCATTCTTGAGTTTTGTGCTAATGTTAGGGAACGTAATGTACTAAAAAATTACCTAAACTTAAACGTTAGGAAAGTTGGGAAAAATATTTGTAAGTATATAGCCATAAAATCACTGAATATAGTTAAAATGTGATTGTATGGTAACCGAAAATTTGTAGATAAGCGATGTAGAAAGCATGATCCACATGCATCATTTTAGATGAAAGTACGGAAAGTGGATGACCATGGTTAGATTCCCAGCTACAATAGACTTTTTCTTTATCAATTCTTCATCTGAAAATTTGTTCTTTATTTACCTAATGGAAAACTGAAATAGAAAAAATTATTTATGATACCAGTAGATTTAGTAGTGGGTGGCACTGGGTGTCATTTATCATTGGAAATGACTCATCTCTAATAATTTCCTCATTATTCCTGTAATGCTGGAGGAACTTCTTAGAGGAATAATAATTCATGGGATTACTTAAGTCCCTGATGTAAAATCTGTGTTAAGGTAAGCGCTTTCCATGTCATAATGATTTCACTAAAATCATCGTCAAAAACGTCCTATGCTTTCGCAACCTATGATAATTTAGAAGTATCTATATCTGAAATAGTTTTAGATAAGTTGAAAAAGGTCATCCTTCTCATCCTTAACATCAAATATTTCACAAAACCAAATAATAACATTAATAGCTTATATACGTTAAAGAAAACACGCCAGTCTAATTAGAATAACCATACCAATTTTGAAGAAAAAATCTGAATTTTAACCTTTAAATTTGATAATTAAATCCTCAGACGGCAGCTTCTCTCCAGATTTTCCACCATCTTGTTTGTTTACAAAACGATCTATGAGCACTCCGAGTGTCCATCCAACGAAACTCATAAGGCTAGTGCATATAGCACTCATTCTGCGACTAAAAATTCGGTGCGAGCACTCAAGTGTTGATTTGTGACGTATTGAGTGTTAGTGGCCACTTAAGTGTTGTCTAAAAATTCAGCCCATAGAGTATTTAACTTTTACTTAAGGAACCAATGACACTATCAATAAAGACATTCTTGCTATGGTAGTGTTTATACTATTATAATCTTGCTCAACTCTAGCCTGGTAGCTTCCACTAGCAGAAAAGTTGAGGCCACAAAGAATCTGAAGGAGTAGGAGTCACACATAAATTACGTAAATATATTACTGTCTACATACATTGTATATCCTGTTTCCTTCTGTCCCAAGAAAATCATTATTCAATGCAGTAATACCAGTAAATGAACTGGAATTCCAGTTCTTGTTGGCTGCCCCAGCTGAGGTGTTATGGCTTCCGTTAAATTCATTACTTCTTCCTGGGGCAGTCGAAGTAACTTGTAAAGATCCTCTGCTGAGATAGCAAATGGATTAATAGAATCCCTAAGTGTCCTACAGCTCATTATTTCATTCACCTCTTACAAATCTTCATCGTACCACATCGCAGCAGGTAAACGGCCTGCCATGTTTGTTGTTTACATGCGTCTACATGCCTACTTTTTGTAGGTGAGAACAATTACGTTACAGATTCTAATTCTGTACGTAATCTGACATTCTGAGTTAGGACCTACCAAATGAGATTTTATTTATAAAATGTGTCAAGATGACATAGGGAATTGTTGTTTTGAGCGGAAGAAAATTCTGCTCAAAACAACAATTCCCTATGTAATGGAAAGTTAGGGCATAGCACCCCTGTTCTTCAAAGGTTAGAAACATGCAGTGCATTGCATGTAATCACTAATAAAGCCTTAAAATACAGTTTTTTGGGTTTGCTTCCATCTCTAAAATTCAATGTCTCTTTTAGGTTAGTTGATATAGTAAAACCATGTTAAGGTATGCAACAATGATAAGTATTGGCTGTCTTATTCATGCAAAGGTATATTTTTTCGTTTTCTTTGCTTTTCTGTCTTGGAAAAGTTTTCTTGGGCATTACCATTAGACTCAAAATTAAGGTGCATTAGTCTTGAGCCCACAGTACTACACATAATTTCTCCTCAAATATATTTTTTTGGGGGTTACTGTGGAAACAGCCATTGCCTAAATAATTTCTCTGACATTTCTTTGAACAATCAGGTAACTGCAGCACTTCAAGGTCAGCAACCAGTGTCAGTTGCTGTTTGCCAGTCTGCAGGAGGTCCAGCGTTACACATCCAGGCAGCAATGCCCTCACAGACAGTGACGATGGTTACTCAGCAGCAGCAACAACAGCAGCAACAACAACAGCAGCAACAAGCTGCTGCTGTGGCGGCAGCTCAGCTAACTCAGCAACAGCAGAATCAGTCATCCAATTCCCAGTGAATTTGCTTCTTCTTAAAATAAGTTAGAGGTAATGCCTCAGTGATTTATTCTTTCCGATGTTTTTTCATTACCCTTCTCATTCTTACCCTTCTCATCTTTATAACCTCGTCCTTGGTAGATTTACAAACAAATTTGACGACAGTACCCGATGGTTGTTTACTGTTCTTGTCTTTCTTTCTTATCCAATAGCAGGTGTCGGCACCAAGTGCTACACCAACCTTTTTAGTGACCTCAAGGATATTCTCATTAGGATCATGATGTATCCTGTGAATTCCAAGAACATTTGATCACACCACTTGCTCACTATCATGTAGCTGTTTTTCTCGTTCTTTTAATTGAAAATTTTCCTGTGTTACCTTTCCAATCAACTATANAATTGGGCTTGGGACAGATTCGTGGAAGCTAGAAAGAGTCGAAGATATGTAACCACTAGGGCATTACAACAGTGGGCCATGTCTGCCGCAATGCAGTTTTTATCAAAAGAATTTAAATTTAACGCTTCGCAATCTTGGGCCAATAGATTTAAAGGAACAAATGGTATAAAACAAAGTAAGATTACAAATTATGTAACCAGTAGTGATATTTCCACAATGGATTACATCCTCTCCGTGGCAGAAATGTTTCTACGACAAACCATTTCTATAATTCCTGAATTTCACCCGGATTATGTGATTAACGCTGACCAGACTCGTTGCGAATATCGGGCGAAAGTACAGCGAACATTAAGTATACAGGGAGAAAAAATAACGGAGGTGTTTTTAGGAAACTTAAGCAGAATTACCCATGCCTATACGGCGCAGTATTCGTTAAGTTTGTCCGGAAAACTACTTCCGAAAGTTTTCCTTTGTTTACAGGAGTCCAGTGGTAATTTCGGTCCTCGAGTTCAAAAGGAAGTAAAAGAACTCACGGAAGAATTTAAAAATGTGTTTGTTACATCCTCTAAATCAGCAAAATTTACCACAGATATTTACAAAGTTCAAATTTGATAGCTATGATCGATGTTTCACTTTTCTTTCGGGTTTCAGGTTGGCAATGCACGTGTGTTGCGTGGTTGCCTAACTTCGATTTTCAGTTGCAAATATTGCATAAACAAAGGCGCATTGAGTTGAACGGCCGGACACGTGTCTGTTATTTTGGTGCAAGGAAAGTGTCCTGAAATGTTCGTGTAAATCCGTGTTACACAAACCTGACGTGCTCCTTGTAAGTATTTAAGCTTCTAAATTGACTTTCTACTAGAAACTTTGCGCTTGAAAATGTTTTTTTTTATCGTTTCCATACAATAGAGACAACGCAAAGAAAGGAAGAATGGCTAACATGTGTCAAAAAGATTGTGGAGGAGGGAAAGTGGCGAACTGTTTATCTTTATCTTTTACAGCACTGAAGTGACCTATGCCCTCTTAGTGGCCCACCCTCCCGTAGGTACATACATACATACTTTCAAAGCATTGAGAGCAAAACTAACGGTGAATGCTTGCGATTTAGTTGGATAAGGAAATAAGCGGTAGTAGATTGAAAATTTCGATGGAATCTTAGAGGTAGAAGAACATCCATAGCATTGAAAACAAAAACATTCGCAGCAGAATCCAACGGAAGATATAAAATGTCTAAGTTTTTCAAGAATAATTGAAATTACAAAGTTTCTCAGCCAGTACGCCAAATTGAAACTTATGAAAGGATGTCATTTAGGATCATTTAGTTTTCAACTGTTTATATAATCATTTCGTTTTATCTTCTGATATATATTGTTATTATACGAGCTGCGTATACGAGTCCATCAACGTTGTTTCAGGGAAGACGTATTCTGACCGCAAGAAAAGTTATTCTGTAGAAATTTGACTTCTCACAAGATACCTCTTGTTATAGCAATATAAACGATAAATAATTGTTCTTCTGTGCTTTGGAAATTTTCAACAACATATCTGGACTAAACCATTTTGCAAATCGTATGTTTGTTTAATTAATTTTAACGATAAAAACAGATATTTTATTGAAATTTTCACCGTAGCAGTCAAATTATTACAGTACACTATTCCGCCATACTAAAATAAGGTGGAAGCACGAGAAAACTCGGGAGCGATGCGACGACAAGGGAAAAACTAGCCTTGCCATCTTATAACTCGGACGCGTCAAGGAACGCTCAGGCGCTACGCCCAACATATCTCGGGCGCGTCAGGGAGGGGGTTAATCAGATATAATTAAGCAAAACTGATGCTTAAGTTGCAAATAAAAACATTGAATCGTTATTTAAAATTATTGGAGTGTGGTATACATGTTATTATTTCCTTGTATAGTATTGTACGATTTTTCTTAAAATTTAAATAATAATGACAACATCATAATCGCTATTAAAAACAAAAGAAACAGTCTTCGCATTTCCTGAGTATTTTAGGTTGCTTTAATTAGATGGTTTTACAACTCGTTAACTCAAACAAAAATAATATAGATACATAACTTTCGTGCTGTAAAAGTTTCTAATATCNTATATATATTTGTCCACTTTGGAATAATGAACTTCCAACATTTTCCTATTTTCGTCAATTTTTTGTGGGCAAATACAAAAGAAGGAAGTAGTTCTTTCCCGGTGAATTGCATGTAGGAATAGTTCTCAAGACTCCAACCGGGTAGCATCTCTCCATATCATCTCGTACGTTTGGGCCGCATACTTGGCGACCATCTTCAGGACAATGATAATTCTCATTGTCTATAAAAGATGTAAATAATATAAAAGAAATTTTCTGTAGTCATGTTTTGTTCATTGAGCGAAGCAGATGTGTTTTTCAGTAGCTGGTGTAGCAAGCGTTAAGCTTCTAGGAATTGGTATTTTGCCAATCTGGATATACAGTAAGTGCGCCTATGTATATACATCCTGACTCATTGTCCTGAAGATGGTCACCGAGTATGCAGCTGAATTGTCGATGATTTGGAGAGATGCTACCTGGTTGAAGTCCTGAGAACTATTCCTACAAATTCAAAAGAGTTATTAATATCAGTTTTCAAGCGTCTCCTGTCTTTCTTGGCTTCCTTTAGCATTTCTATCACATTCAAAATATCCAAAGAATCAGATTCTTCTTTAGTACTCTTTTTACATAGTTTAGTTACACCACCATCAGCCATATTGCAAAAGAAATTAAGAACACACACTTTTTAGACATGAACTTACTGTATATCCAGATTGGTGAAATACCAATTCCTAGAAGCTTAACACTCGCCACACCAGCTACCAAAAAACATCCACTTTGCTTAGTGACCAAAACATGACTACAGAAAATTTCTTTTGTGTTATTTACATCTTTTATTAGAATTTATTATTACCTTCTGCACATAAGTTGATTGAAAGTACTTTATTTATCAGCGTAAAACTTTTTTTATTTTCAATCAATTGAAGGCTGAAATTCTTCCTACATGTCATGCATGGACTCTAATCTTTATGTAAATATGAATTGATAAACAGGCCATTTTACAGGTCATTTTACTCCCCTTTACATATTTTGTTTCATCATTTTAATATTAAAAGATCTATAAATGCCATTTATAATTATAAATTTGTATATTAAATTATCTAAATTAAAGTTTAAATTTGTAATGTCATAGTTCTAAATTTAAGTTTAGAAGTTCCAGTCCTTTTTTAATAAATTTCCTTAAAATTATGGTACATGTTATACACTGATAAGTTGCTGTAATTATTCACTTCTGTTTCCTAACATAAGGTGGCTATTGCATTGTTACTTGAGGATGAAATCCATTAATGTAATGGCAATGTTTTGGTAAGTTAATCAAATTAAGGTACAAAGAATGAAAGAATAATAATTGTTGAGATTATTTTGACTCTAAACTGTAAAGATTCTTTATATTACAATGGATGTTTTCACAGGTTATGAAAATTGTGAGGATAAATTTGAACTGGAATCTACGGAAGAATTTCAGAGTGACTTCCTACTAAAGTGTTTGAGCAGAAGGAGAGCGTTTATGTCTGCCATATGACAATCAAAAATGAATGGAGCCTTAGCAGCAGACACTTCTTTGTACAGTTGGGATTTGTTGTGTGCTCTTCATTGCAGTGTGGACAGGACAATCGCTGATTGAAACAGTGCAATAGTGACATTGGTACCCTCTGTTTGCACACATACCAATAGGCCAGTGTTTTCTCTAGACTTCTTCACAGAAGAGAGAAGAGGAAAATATGTTTTAGTGATGGACGTGTTCATTAACACTCGAAGTTGACATTTTTTAGGGAATTGTATACTTATTATGCTACTTAATGGCACATACTTAATGTCTTTTTTAACTATGTGTAGGGCACCATAACTGTGTATGTCCTGTTAAGAGAAAAATATATTTTATAATTTCGTCTCTTTCTCTGCAAAAATACTTCACAAAAAGTGTTACGCTTGTCAAAACTGACGGACTCGTTAATATTTGTGCAAGAAGATATTCTTGTTGCAACCTCGGACTCTAGCTGTTAATATAGAAATTATTCATCATGCAATTTTTTTGTAAAAGTATTTTTTTAATTTCAGTGTACCTGATTGTTGAAGCTTGTGTATGGATCACCTGCTTCTCTTTTGAGATAATGTATTAAAAATCTGTGAGAACATGTTTGTGAATGTGCTTCTATTGATCTGTATAAACATAACATATTGCTTTGGATGATGACTGGCTGTAACAAACTTTATGTAAAGGATTTAGAGTAAATCCACTTTGAGTATGAATCCCTGTTAAATAAATTAAATATTCCAAAGTATGAAATAAAGTCAACCCAAACTGTTGCTGAAAATAATTTTATTTGATAACATTTTTGTCAATTGTGTGTTTGGGGACAGTTTGTATAAATAATAAATGCTGAATTTCATATGAATGAATGTCTTTGCGTGTATATATGTTTGTTTGATGAGTCTAATGACATGAATAAATTTTTTAAAATACAAGGAAATGTGGAATGTAAGATAACCTAAAGTCTTATTAGCTCAGTAGTGAACTTTATTCCAATATACTTAATGTTGATAATTATTTTCAAGAATTGATCTTTAATTTCTTTGTATTTCAAACAAAAAAACTGCAGCAATGTTTTGGAATAGCTTCATACATTTGGACCACACATGGATCACTCACTAGGAGTTAAGGTCTGGGGGGTTAGTGCAGTTCATAGGTGATTTACAGCTTCTCCTGATTCTTCATTTTAACTGACTTGGACAATGTCTTTGATAGGAAATACTTGAATAAAAAGTACAACATTTTTTCATGGATTTGAAAATAAATTTTGATCACAGCCTGAATTGCAAAATAAGCTGAAAACAAAATTTTGCTAAAGTATTTATTCGTCCCCAATGTAATCCTAGGATGTGGTCTTTGGAAAAGACCATGACCAAAGATTTGATTTTCAGAGGAAATAAGTTAAATTACACCCACAGTTTTAATAAAATTTAAACTAATGGATCAATTCAATGTTGTTATGTTATGAGCTAACGATATTAAATAAAGTTATCAAAGAAAAAATTAGAACTTCGTCGTTTAAATTAATTACATATTGCAAAATAATTAAAAGGGGGTGGTTGCTCCAACTCTACCTCAGCGAATTAAACGATTTAGTAACAATGCAATGGATTTATAAAAGGTGAATTTCTAGCATTCAAACCGAATGCTACGAGGAGGAATAGGTACAGTCACTTGCAAAAGTCTGTGGGCAAGTTCTGTCGCTGCTAAATAGTGCAGGGAAAATAAAATTCACTATGTAAAATTTCATAGGAGTACATTTATTTTCACGACTGGTTTCGAACAGAGTTAGTTCATCATCAGGTAAGTAAAACAAGGAATATATAAGCAACTAGAGCCATTAGGTGTGGAGGGTGGGGCTAGGTCATCAAATGGAAGAAGAGCAATGTAGTCTGGGATGAGGTTTCTCCGTAGACACTCGCTGTTGAAAAATATATTCAACAAAGCTATCCGCTGTGTGTAATCTTGCAACACAGTTTGGCTTTCGTTGCGACACTCGCACTAAGAATATAATCTAAAGAAGAAGCCTTAACAAACAATAAGTGGAACTCCATCACTGGGAAAATAAAATTCATTATGTAAAATTCCACAGGAGAACATTTATTTTCACGACCGGTTTCGAACAGAGTTAGTTCATCATCAGGTGAGTAAAGTGAACTATACTGGAACAATTTAAGAATACAGAGTTGTGAATGGCAAATCTCCCTCACCATTACTACATCCTCTACGGATACGAATACAGAAACATAAGGATCTATCATTCCTGATGAATATCGAGATGAATGAAGGACCGAGAATATTTAATAAGTAATTTAATAATGAGTGATACCTCCTCCAACCTTTATCGCGCTATAATCGCCCTTCATGGTAATCCACGAAATTTTTTAATTATCCGGGACGCCACGCAAGAGAGGTCGAGATATCTATGACGTGGTGCTTCAGAGATGCAGGAGTACGTTGGCTATCTGCCGACCATTCTTTCATAATTTCCATTTCTCCATAAATTTCGGATTCGATTGAAAAAGTGGAGGCCAGGGAATACCTTGTGTATTAGTGTGATCATATAAAAAATCTTTAGAAATGGGTACTCTATGCACTGGGCAAAAAAACACTCCCATTCTGGGATGATTTCGTTTGCGTATGGAGGCCTTGCAAATTCCGCGACTGATATCCTGCGCAAATGATCCCATAATCTCTCTCCTAACTGAAGGTGAAATCTCAGGAAATAGAGCTCGATCCATTTTCAGAATCCGGTGATTGTAACAGCAAATTTACATTTTCCAATACGACATTTGCAGCGGCTGCGAGCTAAGTATTGTGAATGTAAACCAGTAATACCCATTTTGAAGATACACGGTTGACTTTTCTTATCACAGCCTGTTTAACATCTTTTTTACATTCCGGTCACATTTGCATAATTTTATTACGAAACCATCTTCTATTAACTTATTTTGTGCGGGATTCAACAGATATGGCCACCGTTGTTTGGATCTTCCGCTGGGAAGATCTTATAAACTTCGACCCTGGATGCAAGGGAATGTTTTATGAAAAATGGACGGGGCGGAATGCCGTAATCAAAATAAACGCCGCTCTGCTATTATTTAAATTGCGGGTGAGCTATAATAGATACCTTATCAGAGAAAGCGAAGATAAATATTGATACTTTAAAAGTGAAATTGGTATAGAGAGTACTAAAATGAAGGCTAGAAGCTGGGTCAGCTGTTTCTCCCAAATATACTCCTTCAAATCGGAGTCCTTCGACTCGGTTCGTTGCTATAAAGGGAAGTCTATTCGCTGTTGAGCAACGCTTATCAAACGTTTTTGCATTCTCGTGATTGCCTATCCGAAGGTAGTTATATTGCTAGGAGATCTTTTCTTTGGAAATAATCTCCAAACCCGTCTTCAGTTGCATTCGGTCAAATTAAGATGACGACGAAACAACATTTCTTAGTTCATTCTTACGGTTTCCTCTTCGATGCGCCGTTTCCGTGATTTTATTCTTTATTTTCTTTTCCTCTATCAAAGCGCGTCATTTCGCTTGCATATCAGTTAGAATTTTCCTAAATATCGGAAATGAATGCAATACTCTGAAAATGGAAAGCTTTTTGAAATCATCCGTTGAGAGTCATCATCATCATCTTCCTTTCAAGGATTAGGCATTCTGCCTGTTCCGACTTCACCAACGCTTGTGTCGTTGGTCGTCCTATGCTTCTTTTCCCTGATGGCTTATATTCTAAAATCTTTCTAGGAATCCTTTCTAGAGGCATACGATTAACATGCTCTCTCCATCTTTCTTTATAATTTGTTGCTACCTCTGTCACTGGCTGCACTCTTAATTCTACTCTAATTTCATCGTTCTTTATGTGGTCCAGACGTGTACAGCCTTTTACAGATCTAAGAAATTTCATTTCTGATGTTTCTATCTGTCTATAGTCTTTTTTTCTAGGAGCCCAAGCTTCTGAT